>JARHVA010008043.1:0-67500 GCA_037957365.1 Torreya grandis | reverse complement strand
GTATGTATGTATATATATATATATGTATATATGTATATATATATATGTATATATATATATATATATGTATATGTGTGTGTGTGTGTGTGTGTGTGTGTGTGTGTGTGTGTGTATGAAAAGTTAACAACTTATATGAAAGAAGATAATCTAGCTATATAAATTCTCAAATTAGCTTTGGAGATCACCAGTCTAGCTCTGGAGATGCCTAAACCTGAGCTATAAATTATCAAACCATATGTCTATAGTTACCAAAAAAACTTTGAGGATACTCATGATTAAACTTCTGATCAGACACATCTCCAACAAAGTTTTTTTTATCTTGGTAAAAAATAGTTAAGAATCCTTTCTTTCATCTTTTTTGTTATCGACTGGCAACTGTGATTTTTAGAGAGTTATTCAAAGACATAAATACCTTCCACATGTTAAAACCTAATCATATCCCATTAAAATATATAATAAATGAATTTATGATAGTTAATTCAATATATCTAGAGATAGAACAAATTGTATCCTAACTAGGAAAAACATTAAACATAAATAGTTTGTTAATTCATGAACAAGAAAGTATAATTTCCAAATTCTTAGAAGGAATATTTCAAGAGAAAATAGAAGAAAAATATTTAATGAATTTTTGTTTTGGAAATGTTGAGTATGAATGCAGGTTGATGTAAAAACAAGTCTTACATACTCAAAGAATTAATGGATGCAAAAGGAAACATGAAAGTGTTATTTTTTGTTCAAAGAGATACATAGCCACTAAATCAAGAAATTTTAGGTGTGTACTTTTAGTTTTAATATATATACAAATGTGTTTCCTCTAAATATAAATTTCATACTTAGAATAATATACCTCCACCATCTTAATAGTTTTCAAATCATTTCCAACAATAACTCATCCAATTATTGCAATACCAAACCCATTCATGTTGGCCTTCACCCCACCATTAATATTATATTATATGTAGGCATTTCAAAATTAAATAGTTTATAATAATGAAATGATAATGTTTCAACCTCCTAATTCCATCCATAATCAAGGAATTTAGTAGGAAGACACCTAAAATCAACCATGATAATATAACCAATTTGAGGTTAATCTTAATGTCATAAATTTTAACCTTTTAGGACATAGTAAATGTAAATACTTTTGTTAAAAGATTGAGTATACTAAATCAAGGAATAAATATGTAGTAAATACAACCACGAATTTATTAAAAAATTAATTAATTTTTACCTTTATTAAAATAACAATAAATAATGTAAATGAGAACTTAGTTAAAAAACAATTGAGATGGATGATCTTGAGGCTAAAAATTGAGGCAAAGGCTGGTATGAGTACCAAAAACAAGATCCAAGTTTCAAATATCCTTACAAATAATAGTTACCTAATTATATAGTAGTGATATGTAGATCTAGTGTCTCTATTTTGGTGGTAGTGTCCTATGTGGAAGACTATTATAAGTTTTGAGGTGTACTTGTGTCTATGTATATCAAGCCTATTCTTCCATGCTTGAGTTATGAGACCTTAATCATCCATGTTTATATGGAATATTTTTGATACAAGAACAAAAGTGTGTTTGTTATTGGGGTAGTATGGAAATCCTCAACACCACATTATGATGAGAGTTTCATACATACCAATATTCGAAAGAGGGATCAAGCCCAATGTAGTTCTCCCCACCTAAGTGCTAGTGTATGTGAAGATGGTATGATGGATGAATTGAGTACTTTGAGTGTGCTTGAGAAATAAAATATGAGTAATCAAAGATTAAGAATGTTTTATATGGTAGTTTTTATAAGTAGGTTATAATAAGGATTGATAACCTTAATTATGCACAACTTGTTCTAAGTTTGCATCTATAATTTGCATCTTATTTTCATATAATGGTTATAGGGATAAGAATAATGTATATACAATTTTTTGGTGCTTATACAAGTTTTAAAAGAGGTCTAGGATGACCCTAGGTGGTAAAAGATTTAAAAATATATCTATTTGTGAAATAAGGAGGGAAAGTATTGTAGCACCAAAATTGGGACATTAGCACCATGTGGCACTACTGTCCCTATTAAGGTGTTAGCATCTAAGTGGTATAATATGAGGCATAAATGGACAAGATTCATAAATAAGGGGTTAAGAGTACATTAGGGATGACTAGGGATTCTTATCGCCCACATAAAGGATGGATAAGTGTGTAAATATACCTTAGGATAGGTATAAGGATAAGCTACATATAGGTAGTCTCAAGTATCATTCTCAACACTCAAGTGTCATTTTTAGGTGATTAAATTTTCCCCCCATTTATTATCTAAATATAGTAAAGTGAAATGACTAGGCTAAAGGAAAAATAATCATACCTATACTTATCTATGAGGTGCATCATGTAAGTTTAGATTTGAGTATGTGAAACATTCTCTAATGTATGTCCTACAAGTGAAACATGCATAGATAAGTAATTACTTAAGAGATATTAAAATAAGAGAAAAAAATGATTAAAGAAGAAAAACATTAAAAAATTGGATAAAGGGATAAGATAGAGGGAAGGAATGAATACAGCTCAATGGGTATGCGAACTAATGCATAAACCTAGTGACAACCTATGTGTGTGTAGATAGTGATCAATCAATGAATAACTTGGACTAAGTTGATGGATTGATCAATCCTCATGTTTGGGTATCTCAATAATTCAATCCCATTTTGAATCCATCATTTCCCACCCCTGTTTAGTGGATCATGACTATTGAATTGTATTGATGGTGTGTCTAATCCTATGATGTAGGTAGATTAAGAACTCAAGTAAAATATGATTCTATAACTACCAACCCATATATATATATATATATATATATATATATATAAGATGAATATAAAAACAAAACTCCATGATGTAACTATAAATGTATAACTTAAGACATCTAACTAGAGATATTGGCTCTATGCCCACTCAGGTATATTAGTTGGCTATAAGCCACTCAGGAATGCCATCCACTATATATGTTGTAAGGCATGAAACTTGTGTGAAAATTGGAATATGATGTCTAATATATATAATGTAGATAATGACATGGAATTTTTCATTCCATTTAATCAACTAGTGTGTAAGTGAGAAAATGAAATTAAGGTGCCACACACATGCCCCTAAATTTGATATCTAAGTATATATATTTTGGATAGAGTTGTATCAAACTGTATCTGATATCTAAACTAAAAATGGGAATGGGCATGATGTGCATGATTCCCTAAAATTAATAAAGATGTCATAAATTTGAGCTAAAATAATCTAATACTAGTAAATTTGTAACTAAAACTCTATAAACCTAGACTATACCTACTAAATTTTTTTCCATCTAGATTTTTCAAAAACTAAAGCTACTAGACAAAAACACCATATCTTGGATAGTAGTTATATGTGGTTCTAGTGTCCCAATTTTGGCACTAATGTCTAACTATTATAATTTTTCTAAAACTATGATAATCTCTATATCACTATTTACCATTGTGTTTACCTAATTTTAATTTCTATAATATGACCCTGTGTGATAAAAATTGTAATGAGTACATTTTGATAGTCTAACTTCTATGAGAAACCCCTATGAATTCCCCCTATTTTAAGGGGAGTTGTACCTATGTAATAATTGTCCTTAAAATAAAAATCTCTTTAAAATGTGTGTTAGCTAGAGCATATATGATATATATGTAATAATCTAATATAATGTGCATACATAACATTGTAATGTAAGATAATCTAAGCACATTTTTTTAATGTGTGATGTATGTTATGTCTAGAATTCACTAGCCTATCAATATATATATATATATATATATATATATATATATATATATATATATATATATATATATATATATGTAAATATAAATCTAAGTAATAACTTAGTATCTACCTAGGGTTATAGGGCATAATGTCCATCATGACACCCAAGTAGGAAGGTGAGATGCATGGGTCCTTGATGGAATCTAAAATTGGAGTGTGTAACAAGAAAGAGACATTTTTCATGACCATGATGCATACAAAAAATCATACATACAACACACATGAGGCATGCAAATGAAGCCAAGGGGCCAAAATATAAGGGATATGGACACATGTCACTAAATCTAAGAAATCAAGACATACAAGGACATGTTTAAATGTCCACATATGTAAAAAACAAACAAGTTGGTTTAGAGACACATAGAATCACAAGTTAAAATGTTTACATACACAATCAAGAAGGTACACACAAGGACATGTGCACATATCCAAATCATACATTTTGTGAAAAGAAGTGGTGTATATCCAAGAAATATTAGCATAATCAAATGCCCTTGAATAAAAGAATCACAGAGGTACATTCAATTCTAATCTATAAAGTTGAGAAATGAAAGTATGCATGAACATGTAATACAAATCTATGTAAGAGTTAATATGTAGATATATTGAGTCTAAAGATGTAGTAGCTAGTGAAAAATCTAAGAGTAGTATTATCAATATCAAGATATAACAATACTAAATTTGTGATGTAGAGTTTAGAAAACTATAACCTAGTAATCAAAACTATGTATAAGGTACCCTCAAATGGGAGAATGTATCAAATTAAGAACCTATATATCTATGTATATGTCCCTAATGGATAGGTAATAGAAAATCTAGATTAGTGTAGTGGACCCGAGTTCTGTAGTAATTTGTAAGAACTCAAAAAGGATAAGTTAAACATGTATGTATGATAAAACCAACTATACTAAGATAGCTAGCATATGTAGTGTCTAATAAATATAAACATGTTAATGCATACAATCTATAATTTTTTGTTATGAGTAAATATTTGAATGTTTTTGTGTTTTATAGAAATAATCCATGTACAAGCAATATAAGAATGAAACTATATATAAGGAGAAAGAGATAAAGAAAGTATGTACAAGAAGGCAGGAATAATACTAATTAATTAGTCTCATGAGAGACTCAATATTAATGTGGCCTATGTCAAATAAAGGAATTTTGATCATGTGTGATATATGAAAAGGTAACTATGATCCCAAAACTTTATGCACTAAGTGATATATAGTTAGCACTACCTGTGAAGTGGAGATAGGAATTTGTGAAACTGACTATGGTGTATTATGAAATGTATGGGTCTTAGGGAATGATTTTTTATAAGATTTTTTAGCTAGTATAGGCTCATTATGCTAAGAACCATGATAGTTCAATAATATTGATCTCAAAAGAAAATGAGTAGAAGGAGGCCCTCTATAATCTAAAACATGTTTCTAATGTAGGTGTCTCTCTAATAATGGTTTCCATGGGAGAGTATGCATATGTTTTAATACCATAGGATTATACCTCACCTAAATTAGTGGATCCACTAAACTTTATGGTATACTAATAGGAACTATGTTTAGAGCTATAACTAGTAATTGAGTTGTAACTAGTAATTGAGCTATAACTAATAACTATGGTGTAACTACCTATGGGATAGGTAGAGGATACTCATATGAAAGACCCTCAACTATGATCACTTGATTTTCATGTATATATTTAGGGCATATGTGCATGGTTGATGGGATGGATCATAGTTGTTGTATCCATGGCCTACCAAATAATATGTAAAATGTCCTTGCACTACATACTACTAATAATCTAGTGGCCACATGTGCTAGTCCAACATGCAATAGAAGTACAATATCCCCAATGGAACTCAAAACATGACCACTAAAGCCATGAAAAATTGTGTTTGTAGGAGATATATCCTTCTCTTAATATCTTAAATGTTTTATAACTATGATAGTGCATATGTTAATACTTGACCCATTGTCAACCATAAAACTTTAAATATGATGATGATCTAAGTAGGCTCATATAAAGAGTGCATATAAATATAAATAATCATTAATAATATCTTGTTCTAAAAAAGTGATGAGTCATCTAAATGGAACCATACTATGGTACATACAAATGATATTGTGTACTAGGTGTGCATCTTATATAGTAGTGTGATATGATGTTGGTGGTGGACATTCCTAATACATGTAGTGAACACCTAAAGTTACACTACCTTATTTTTTATGTGCTTTGGAAATGGATCTCAGAATATTTTCAATGCCTTAACTTCCATTCATTGAATTTTTTCTACCTTCATGGGTGTGGGCACATCAATAATGTTATCTTATATTAAATCTTGTATCTTATGTTTCAAGTTGATGCATCAAATTGTTGTATTTAATAACCTATTATATTCATAAATTATAATTGGATCTTAGTAATTTGGAAGAGTTCATGTCATATTAACCTTTTATATTGGAGGGAGAGATATGACACTACATTCTAGGAGCTACTATAAAACATG
Source organism: Torreya grandis (assembly GCA_037957365.1). Taxonomy (NCBI): domain Eukaryota; kingdom Viridiplantae; phylum Streptophyta; class Pinopsida; order Cupressales; family Taxaceae; genus Torreya; species Torreya grandis. Next base: position 61,161 of record JARHVA010008043.1, on the reverse strand, counting down.
TGTTGGTGATTCTTGAAGGTTGGTGAAAACATTACATGGAGGAGCTAATAAAACTAGGTCAAGAGATGGATATGAAGATGTGTTAACTCTAGTCTTTGGATCATTCTTATTTTCAATGGCCCTTACCTTATATGGAGGATTAATAGAACTCTTATCATTTTATTTTGATCCACTTGTATATTTTAGTTTACCCATAGAGAAAAGCTTGACTTATCTTTCTTTCACTATGTGGCATAAATCTTTGAAAGTTGGAAACTTCTTAAACATGATAGATTCATGTAATGCTGGTAGTAGGCTCTATTTTAATATGTCTTAGAACTATCAATCTACCATGGGTCTTGTCAACTTGTCAAATATGGTCTTATATCACAAGACATTCTATAATAGGCTCATTTTATTTTTATTTCAGTTGTGCTACTTGAGCATATGAGATATTACCACTAATGTTTATTGAGAATTGTGCTAAAAATATATCTTCTAATGGATTAAATTTAGTGATAGACTGATTTTATAGATCATAGAACCACTATAAGGCATAATCCCTTAGACTTCATGGAATCAATTTAGTGACAGTCCAATCATTGAACACAGTCCAAACATGTTATGTGGAAAACTCAAAGATGGTTCTCTGGGTTACCCTTACCATCATATAATGTAAGTTTAGGTACCATGAATATGGATGTTAAAATATTTTCCACTATTTGATGTGCCAAAGGTGTATGTAAGAGAACATTAAAATCCAAGGCATGTGATGACCTAGTGGTTCACTACTCAAGATGTAACATCTTAGACTGTAGAGTATAAACCTCTTACATAAGGTATTATACATATGGAGAGGAAGAACTATCCATAGGAGTTGTAGCTATCACTAAAGGTTGTTGAGTTAAAACTAGTTGTTGTGCTAACTAAGTTGGGCCCAAATTAGGTGTAACAATATTGTTATCTAGGGGAGTATAAGATTGACCATTTTTTTTATTTTTTATTTATATCCATTATGTCTTGTAAAATTTGTGCATGATCATGAGACTCTTCCTAAATTATATCATTGATGCTATATATAATCTCATCTTTATTAACAATTTGATTTTCATTGTTAACTGTGGGGAGAGTATCCCAGTTAATATCTTGTGTATCATCTTGATCTTGATTGTGTTGTTCATCTTATAATGTATTATCATTAAAATCCACATAATCAAAGTGTGAAGGATAAATGATTGGATTTGTAATTGGTACCTTTTACATGGTATAATATTGAATATAATGAATATAAGTATGCTTAATAGGATTGTCGTTAATCCTATAACTTCTTCTTAAGGAAAGAGAGAGATATTTTTTAGATGGCATATAGTAAACAATGTGAAATAGGGATACTAAAATAGAATGTATGATATCTGAAAATCTTAACACAACCAATGAAAATAGGGGAAAAAATGATATAAGCCATAGTATAATATAAGGTTAGGGTTTTAATAGTATTCAAGGTAAGACATGTTCACCAAATGTTTCAAAATTTTAAGATTTAGTGAATGTAAATCCTAGATTTTTAAAGAGCTAAGTATAGTAAATTAGGGTAGAAATATGCAATAAATATAGCCACTAATTTTCCATATAATTGACCAAGTTTCACCTTTATAAAAATAGCATTAAATGATGTAAATGAGCATTTAGCTAAAAAATGATTGGGACAAATGATATGGAGGTTGAAAGCTAAGGTAAAGGCTAGTCTAAGTGTCATAAATTGGATCAAAACTATAAAAAACCCTTCCAAATAGTAATACCCTAATTGGATATTAGTAACATGTGGGATTAGTGTCCTTGTTTTGGTAGTAGTGTCTTATGTGCAATACTAGTTGGAGCTTCTAGGTGGACCTAATTTTAGGTTTGTTAATCCTATTCCTATTTACATAAGTTTTGAAACCTTGGAGATGGCCTATTTTGATTGATTTTATGAGCAAACCTTGATCCTTAATGTTTCTAAGGCATCTAGTTGATATAATCAAAAAAGTGTGTTTGTTCGTGGGGTAGGCTATATATCGTCAACACCATATTATGATGAGAGTTGTTTATATGCCAATACTAGGAAGGGGGATCAATCTCAATGTAGTCATCACCACCTAAGTAATGGTGTAAATGAAAGTGAATCTAGTATGATATTTGAATTGATTTCTTTTAATGTTTTTGAGACTAGAAATCTAAGTAATATAAGATTAATAATATTGTAGATAGTACTATACATGAGTATTGTAGAATAGGTATTGATAACCTTAATTATGCACAACTTGTTTTGATTTTGTATGTGTGATTCATGCATATATACTATTATGGTGTTTGTGTGGGTGATAAAAGAGGTCTAAGCCAACCATAAATGGTATAAGATTTGAAAAATATGTCTAGTTGTGAAACAAGGATGGAAAGGATAGTAGTGCCAAAATTGGGACACTAACACCATGTGGTGTTACTATCCCTATTATGGTGCTAGTGTCTAGGTGGTAGAACCTAAGGCATGAAGGGCCATGAAGAATTAATTAGGGTCTAGGACTATTTTAGGGATTACTAGGGATGCATGTGGCCCATAAAAAGGTTAGAAAAATGTGAAACTAGGCCCTAGGATATGTCTAGGGCCAAGCTCAGGATAGGTGGTCTCAAGTAGCACTATTAGCACTCAAGTGTCATTTTTAACTGATTACATTTCCCCATTTATTTTATAAATACAACAAACATGAAATGACCAGGATAAATGAAAAATAAGTGTACATGGACTTACCTAAGAGGTGGAGCCTATGAATTTGGATTTGAGTATGTGAAACATGCTCTAATGCATGTTCTATGTGTATGCATGTATATAGTGATCAATTGGTGAATAGCTAAGACTGAGTTGATGGCTTGCTCAATCCTCATGTATGGGTGGCTCAAGAACTCAATCCATTTTTGACTCCATCATTACCCACCCATGTTTGGTGGATCATGACTTGTTATTATCTTGGATTATACTTATGGCATGTCTAACCCTCTCATGTATGTGTCTCAAGAACTCAAGTAGACTATGAATCCATCATTTCCTATCATGTGTAGTAGATGCATCTAAAATTGAAACTATGAGATGTAAGTGGAAATGTCTAACTAGAGATATCTAACTAGAGATGTTAACTCTATGGCTAATAGGGTATATTAGGTGGCTTTATGCCACTTGGGATTTCCAACCACTATATATGGAGTAAGGCATGATACTAATGTACAACATAGAATATGATGTCTACTATATACAACATAAAGAATCACATGTAATTTGATATTCCATCTGATAAAATGGTGTGTAAGTGAGCAATTAGAAATGATGTGCTATACACATGCCCCAAAATCTAATATCTGAGCATATGGATTCTAGGTTGAGTTGTATTAATATGTATATAAGTATTAAAACTGAAAATGGGAATGGGCATGTCATACATGATGCCCCCAATCTGAGCCAAACTGAGCCAAAATTGGTAAATATGTAACTGAACCTATGCAAACCTAAATTTTAATTGTTATAATTTTCTATCCAATTTATATTTTTCTAAAAATGAGGATATTAAATAGAAGCAACATGTCTTGGATAGTATCACCGTGTGGCACTAGTGTCCCAATTTAGGTGAATATGTCAAATTATTCTAATTTTTGTGCATATGTACTAATTTATGTGTCATAGTTTCCCACTATGTTAAGTAGATAGATCTAATTTCTATGTTCTAAGCTTATGTGCTAAACATAATACTGAGTGTATCTATTAGCCTGATCTCTTTTATAAACCATTGTGAATGCCTCCTTTTTCTAGGGGAGCTTTTGTACCTGTGTAAGAACCATATTTAAAATAAAAATCTATACAAAATGTGTGTTATCCAAAACATATATGATAGTTACATAATAAACCAATAGAATGTGTATACGTAACATAATGATGTAATATAATCTGAGCATAAGTGTGTAATTTGTGATGTATGTTGTATCTAGCATTCACAAGGCTATAAAGATATATATATATATATATATATATATATATATATATATATATATTTGAGTAATAACTGAGTATCTACATAGGGGTATGGGGTATGATGTCCATCACAACACCCAAGTAGGAAGGGGATATGTATGAAGTCTCTCAGGGAATTTAAAATTAGAGTGTGTTACAAGTAAGAGGTAGTGTCATGACTATAATAAATACAATAAATCATACATACAACACACATGAGGCACACAAAGTAGGCCAAGGTGACATAATATAAGTGACATGGGCACATTTAACTAAATATAAGGAAGAAAGACATATAAGGACATGTTCAAATGCCCACATACTTAAATAACAAGAAAGTTGGCTTACATCCACATAAAAGGACATTTTTAAATGTCTACATACATAATCAAGATGTCACACACAAGGACAATGGCACATGTTCAAAGCATAATATTTTTTGAAAAGAAGTGGCATAAAGCAAAAGAGTAATGACATATTCAAATTCCCTTGAATAGAAGAATCATATAGACACAATAAAGTCTAAAATATAAAATATATAAATGAAATTATACATGAACATATAATATAAATATGTGTTAGAACTAAGATGTAAATATATTGACTATATAGTAGTAATAACTGGCAAACAATCTAAACAATGTAACATGATCAATATCAAGATATAATAATGTTAAATCTATGATGCAAAGTTTAGAAAAATGTAACTTGGTATTGAAACTATGTATAGGGTTCCCCAAAATAGGTGAATGTGTTGAGTGAAAAACTTGTGTATTTGTGTACATGCCCCCAGTGGGTAAATAATAACAAATCTAGATTAGTGTAACAGACCTAAGTCCTATAGTAATCTTCAAGCACTCGACAAGAATAATTGAAGCATGTATGTATGATAAAATTGACTATACTAAGACAAATAGCACATTTAGTGTGCAAAAAATGTAATAAATGTAAACATGGTAATGTATACAATCTATTATTTATGTTTTCTACATAAATATTTGAATGTTTTTTGACATATTATATTATTTTTTGTATTTTTTAGATATAAGATATGTATAATAAACATGAAAATGAAAATATATACAAGGAACAAGAAATAAGGAAATTATGTGCAAGAAGGGAAGAAAAATACTAACCAATGAGTTTAGTGGGAGACTCACTATCACTATCACTTGTATGAAAAGTAGGAATGGTAATCTCTCATCAAGTGTGATTGCTATGTTGTAGCTGAATTGTGATGCAATATGAATCATGGTATTTTTCATCAGCAAAGTCATAATAATTATAATAACCTAGAATACTAGAGGGAATTTAATCATAATATGTAGTTCAACTTTTTTGATTTAACCTTGGAATATTTATTGGGATTTTACCCTTTGAAACTATTGTTATTGTAGGCATATGTTTCTTTGTAGGCTCTTTTGCTAGAAAGCCTTTTTTGAGAATGCTTGTTGGATTAGCATGACTTTGAATTTACAACTTAAGTTCTTGATATTTTTGTAACATTTCCTACATATCTCACTTTTTCCCTTCATAAAATATATATGTGAATGATTTTCCTTATAATTTTCAATAAATTCCAAACCTTGTAGACCAATATTATCAACTGTTAGAATAGTAGTGATACCTACTTTCCCAAACCTTGACCATGATAATAAAACTATTGTAGATATTTTAAACCAAATACATAATACTTTGAAAGTTGAGAATCATTTTGAAGAGGTATATTTTCATATTTTGCTTGCTTCACATGTGTTTTCTGTACTATTTATTACTTTGATTGTGCTTTGTGAACCTTTTATTGTTTTAAGTTAAGCTTTGGTAACCACTTTTGTACTATTTTGAATTCGACCCTTTTTGAATTTGTATATGTGTCATTGTATATTTTTTAGATTACTTATCACTATTTGATTCATTTGTATCCATTATCTATTTTATTTTCCTTTTTTATGCTAAACATGAATCTATGTGTTGCCCATGTATTCTATGATATGCACAATAATATTTGAATCTCTTCATCAGGTGTAGAGGGGGTAGGTTGGTCAACTTATCCTTAATAATTTACATAGTACCTTAATTTAACTCTTATTATAACCTTATAGGATTTTTTAATCACTTATAATAGATGTATTGTATTTTACTTTATGTTTTGGATATGAAAGAGTGGTAACACTTTGCTAGGTGTAGATGCATATACATGATGAACACTACAATATTATGGAGACTATGTACATGTAATGCAATTTTAAAATAATGTGACCTATTCAATTACTAATTGATTTTGATTCTATAAATAAGATATTATCTTAATCATATTGATAATTTAATCCCTTAGAGTCTCACAAATGTAAACCCTAGTTGCTTCTGACTGAACATGTAGGAAAAGACCTTGTAGGGGAGAGGTGTGGATAGGATGATTATGGGAATTGGTGAAAATAGTATAGGATACATAATCTCATGGAGAAGTGATATCATGGACCTATTTAGAGTGAAATTAGCTATCACTCTCATGGAGATGAGGAAGAGAAGGACATTTTTTCTTGTGGATAAGATATGACATTGAAACTTGAAACATAGTTGTTAGCTTATGTAATAGATCCTCTATATATGTAAGGATTTATTTATTAATTTAGTTTCACATAATAAAAAAAATTACATGATAGAGATAGATGAAATATGACATACATTGTAATTGATATAAAGCATCATGTATACATGTGTTTGTATTTTTTAGTTCATTTTGAATTAGAGAAAACAAGCATGTAAGATAAGCTAGGAAACTTTGAATCAAAAAATAATTAACTTGATATATCATGATTATCATCATTATATGAAATATAAATCTACTTGAGGTTCCTATAAATCTATAAACATAAATCATAGGGTGTCTAAGGTTAGGTTTTGTGTAATGTTTGAAACTTTTATGACTTGTGAATGTAAATCCTATGTTGTTAAAGGACAATATAGTAAATTAGGGTATAAATATACAATAAATAAATCCACTATTTTTTTATATAGTTAACCAAATTTTACCTTTCTAAAAACAATAATAAATAATGTAAATGAAAACTTAGCTAGAAAGTGACTTAGATAGATGTTAGGATTTAGTATTTATATTGGGTAAAATTTTAGTTACTATTTATTGTATGGTTAATATGGTAGGTTATTTTTTATTATTATTTGGGTAGATGTATTGTTATTATAAAAATGCATTTTGTATTGTTATTATTTAATTGGGTTTTCAGTAGGTGAGAGATCATAAGGATCTCACTATCCCATTATAGGAAACATTTTCATATATATCTATGTGATAGGGATATATAATTATTGTGTTATTATATTAATCTCTCTATGTATTCAACTCTATTAAATTTCATGAGTTTATCATTGGGATAATCTCATTTAAATTATGTCAGTGGTATCAAAATAGGATTCTATGATGGAAGGATACGAGAAAAATAGGGGTAATTGATTTATTTTTCAACCCTATAGCTAAAGAAAGATTAATTATTGGAGGATCTTGTAATATATTTTGAATTTAGGTTTATTTTAAAGTATATATATAATTAATATGTTGAGTTAATTCATCATTGTGTGCATCTTTGGATTCTATGAGTGTTTTATCATCATTATACTACTTGTAGTTATAAAGAGAGGAAAGAGGTAGAATATGGATATATTGGTGAAATATTATGATGGTGGGGATGTAAAATTTATTAATTATCTATATAAAAACATGTGTTCAAGAATTAATGGATATGTATAAATGGAAAGTGTAGATGGACTCAAACTAGTAAACTTAAAAAACTTAGAGGTTACAAAATTCATATATTTCAATGTAGAAGTAGATGATGATTCCATTGGTTTTATTATCATAGGACTACATGGAAATTATGTCCCTATAGGTGCCTCAAATTTTATGAATGAAGTAGCCAAAATAATAATAATTTAACACATAATATTAGTGATTCTATTATTTAGCAACCACTATCAATTTCAAATAACCATACAAAATACCATTGGGCTCATTCAAGACCCCAAGAAGGAGCAAATTAGATAAATTATTGTGGCATAATTGTAGATTTGCATTTTTTCATTCAAACCACCATTGAATCCTCCTACATCCCATATCTCAAACCATCCAATACACAGGATGACCCAAGCTTGCATTTTCATCTTCAACTCCCATAGCTATAAACACATCAGACATTTAACATCAAGTGAACATATAATTTGATTATGTAGATTAGATGATGTCAGTGAAATATATAGATAATAAAGCCTAAAATATATGTTTATTTATATGTTTTCTAAATAACAAAATATTATTACATATATTTGAACAATATAGAGTCATTTGTATGTTCTTAAAAAAATAGTCTAGTTAAAATTAAAAATAATAAATTTTGGTATAGTTATAACCATTAAAATGGTTAATGTAGTCAAAAATTCCAAAGTGTTAATTTTTAGTATTTTGTCATGTATAGTCATTTTAAAAATTTTAAAAAAAAATTGTAAAAGGATGAATTTTTTATCAACCCCAACATCCTATGTATTGTTTCACATTAAGGGGAAAGGTTATTTTTAAGGGCCCCTAGGAAAAATCCCTATGTTATTTTTTAGAGAATATTGAAAGGCCAGTTTAGAAATGGAGGAAAATTGAAGGGAAATTAGTTTTTCTAGGAAGGTTAATCATAAATGGCATTTTTTTATAGTTTAGATGTTGGAGTCCAAAGAGCATCTAGTCTTAGTGGGTGCCATCCATAAGATCTTGACATCATCCACCCCCACTAGATGCCATCTACAAGATTTGGAAGGCATCCACTTGGTCTAGACATCATCCACAAAGAATGAAAAATTTCCACCCAATATATATAATGTCCACTAGGTCTAGATGGTGTCCATGTGGTATGGATACCATCCACTAGGGATGGATGACAACCCCTAGGTTTGGATGGTATCCACTAGGTCTAGATAGTGTCTACTAGGTATGGATGTCGTTCAATGTGCCCATCAGGCCTAGATAGTCCACTATGGATGGATGACATCTATAGTGTGTAGATGGAATCTAGAGCCTATAGACACCATCTAGAGGGCATGGATGTCATCCAAACCTAATGGACACCATCTAGACTTGGTAGATGATGTCTAGACTTAGTAGATGTCATCTTGACCATGTAAATGGTATCCAAGATTAGTAAATGCCATCTAGGCATAGTAGATGCCAAAAATGGCATCCAAACTTGGAAAATGCTATCCAACCTTGATGGATGACATCCACACCCCATGTACATAATATATACCTATTAGATAGTGTCTAACCCTGATGGATAATGTCTAAGCCTGGTGGATGGCATCTAGGCCTAGTGGATGGTGTCTATACTATTGGATGGAATTTTAATCAGTGGATAGAATTCAAACTCTATGGGGGAGTATACGGGCCCTATATACCCATTTCCCTATTTATTTTATTCATTTATCTTATACACCCAAACCCTTCTCATCCTCTCAACCTCTATCTTATAAATCATCCTCTATTCTAATTTTCTAATTCAAATGAATTCCAACCCCATATCCTCTGCACCTATTCAAAATTTTGTTTATAGGAATCTCATTTTCCCAAAAATGTTAAAGCTTCTATAATATCAAAACACATAATGATTGGATTGACTAGTCTTGTCTGAGAGGCCTAATTTGCATGCCCATTATGAGATAGACACCAATTTACTTAACATTCTTGTGTTTAGTTACAAACCCTCTACTAGAGAGTTTTCTATTAGCCTAAGCTCTTAGACTATTACTTTTGGCACCGCTCCTTTAGATATTGAGAAATTATTAGGACTACCACATAGAAATGTGGAGCCTAAAACCACAAAAGTTATTTTATTTGATGAACAAAAAATTTATCTATAAAACCACTTGGATATAAATATATCTACCTCAACTAGTAATATTTATATTATTTTCATTAATTAATATAAATGTTTTTATGTATGAATTTTGAAATCAAATGTCTCAATTATGGATTGTAAATATTTTGTGCTTTCATTGCAAGCACCCCTAATCATTCAAGAAAAGGTATTTCTATTTATACTATAGAAAACCCATATATAGACTCCCTTTTTGAGTTTTTCCAACAAAGGATTATTTTATAGGGAAGACTTGTAGACATTTCCTTTTGGGATGTAGCATACACTATTCATTCTCTTGGAGGAAAATAATTTGATTGGTGTACATTGATTTACAACAAGATAAGAAATGATTTGGATTGTGCCTTTTAAATTGATCATTTCAAAATTTTCATTTATAATTATATTTTACGTTTATACTATGAGGTGTACCATGAGTTAAGGGCAAAAACTATTCCCACAATATTACATGAAAATATGAAATCTAATTCAGTGGCCCTTGTGGATGTGGAGGTAAGTTTTAACTTTTAAGTGTAATTCTAAGTCATTAAATTATTATGTTATTATTTTTTTTATAATTAAAGTATAAAATTAATTATGTATGTTTTTTTATTATAGAAAAGATAATTTGTGTCTCAATCTAGAAGAAAAGATGCACTGAATAAATACCATGTCATTGAGGGCTTTGAGGATTCTCAATCTAATAGAGGTGATGATAAGGATTATATTGTGATGTCACCATTGAAAAGGCATAATAAAATTTAGAGATCTATCTCACCTACTACTACATGTCAGCAAAGCCCCTCAGACACATTCCTTGCCTTAAATCTAGGTTTGAAAATGTTCAAAATTTATTAAAATTTGATGCAACAACAAAAAAACTAGAATTATTAATGTTTCATGTCATTTCACATCGACATCCAATATTGGTAGTATATCCCATCAACCTATGAAATATTTACCTCTCATGCAAGGTATTTGACTTCATGTTTATAATTATGTTAGTTTTTTAAATAGGTATTTGCTTTTGACTGAAGCTCCAACCAGCCTGAGACATAATTAAGGGCCTATATCCTCAATTGATCAACTATAAAAATTTCTAAATTTTACCAATAATGACTAAAACTAGATCAAGAATACCATTGAACAGCCATAATAGGCTTGAGAGTACAAAAAATTAGCCATAAATAGCCTAGGAATACCAATAATCAGTGACAAATGATTGAATAATACCAAAAATAGGCAACATTTGAAATTTGATACCATATTTATATTTGAACTTAGGTGGTGCTTGAAATAACCAAGTCACTTTACCAACTCACCCACATCTCATTAGTTAAAATTTTTGGGTACTGACATTTTTTGTAACTAGAAAGCCTAAACTAGTGGTGAATAGTATTCCTATCCATATACTGTGGACTTGCCTTATTGCATTGAACATAGGTTTCAAGCTACATGATGACCCCCATCACATTGAACACAAATATAGCTAGCCCATTGCATGTGGATACTTTTCATGGAGGTGTCAATACCTTACCCCCTACAAGGTTAGAACCTATGACCTCCATTTTGAGAGATCATGTTCTTCACCATTAGACCCATTTAGGTGCACTAAAATTATTCTATTTTATACTACATGAATTTCAATATGTTAAATTGAAAATTTGATTATATGAGAATTTGAGTGTTTCACAAAAATTGAAGGTTTTGACTTTTCTTATAACACATCCACCATAGTAAAACATATTGGAAAATCAAAGTATGGGTCCTAAGTCTATTATATTAGACCTTCAAGTTAACTTTGGTTAATTTTGATAAATTTGTTTTATTGATTAGTGATGTCATTTCATATTGTAGGAAAATGTTCTATGATAATTAGTATGCCACCTCCTCCCTTCCCTCCATGTTGTAAAAAAGAGGGGAATAATTTAGTAATGTCAATAGGTAGTAGGGGAATGAATTTAGATATAACAACCTTGGATTTACACATTTTTTATATGGGTGGAGTATTTGGTGGTGCCATGACACTTTTGTAGAACATTGATCTTGAGAATACTTTCCTTGAGGGTATTGCTTCCATGCATGTTGACAATTTTTTTACACAATATTATTTACGGATCTCAATTCTAGGCTCTTGAAAAAATAGGTGGATGTTGTTCTTCTAGTTCACCATCTAAACCAAGAAACGATGAAGAACAATCTCTTCATGAATTAACATCCTTTCCATTGAATACTCCTATTTCAGATAATGCCTTCGATTTGTTAGATGGCATTGTATAGAATGATTTGAAAGTTTTGAAATGGTGAGAGATTTAGGAAAGGTTTTGGTAAAATAAATTAATGAGAATTATCATAACCATTCCCAAAGATATTCTTTATATTCTTTGGTTTAAACTGATTAGTCCAAAATTGATGTGTTGGTGAATCAAGGTAAATCAAGATCCCTTTATATAGAAAACTTTTACAATGAGATTAATTTATATATTACGATTAATAGATTTGAAAATTTGAATGTAGAGGCATAGACTTATTGCAATAAATGGGGAAGATTCAAGACCTTTGCACCTTGCTAATGTAGAGAGGGATAAAGCTTTGGTAAGTAATTAATTATTTATCCATTTTTATCACATTTTTGTAATTTTTATGTCACCAAATTTAGTTTCCAAATTTTAGTGAAAATATGATAACCTTAAGAATGAATCACAATTAATGATTATTCATCTAGAAAAGGCATAAAAAAGATTAAATGCGGTAATTACATATAAATAAAAACTTGTGTTAGTCAACAAATAGAATAACACACTAAGGATAATAATCAAAGAGAATGGAATGAATCCAGATGATATTCTCAAGGAGAAAATAGATGAATATCCCTCTATCCTATTAGCAAGAGATGTAATGAATGAAGAAATATCAATAGTTACAAATATTAATGCTAAATCTAAGGATCTTGTTATAGAAGGTATTTTACATTCAGATTCAAAGAAGGGGGAAGCTAATGCAACAAGATTTGCATCTAAATAGTAAACTGGAACTCATGTGGAATGATATCTAATTAGTTCATCTATCTCGATTTAATGAAAATGGCTCAAGAAATTTGTAATTGATGTTTTTATATATGTTACATTGAAACTTGAAACTTTGAAAGTTATTATTGTAAATTGAAGTTTGTAAATTTAAATATAGGTCTCTATTTCTAATTATTCTAGGAATTTTATCCATGAAAAGTTTATTTTGTGCATATTTATATATTTTATGTTGAAACTAGAAAGTTTATATTGTAAATTAAAGTTTGGAAGATTAAATTTAAGTCTTTGTTTCTATTTTATTCTAGGCATTTTATCCATGCCAAGTTAATTTTGTGCATATTTATATATATTATGTTGAAAATGGAAATTTTTTATTGTAAATTAAAGTTTACAAGATTAAATTTAAGTCTCTATTTATATTATAGTTTGTGCATTTTTATATATGTTATATTGAAACTAGAAAGTTTATATTGTAAATTAAAGTTTGAAAGTTTAAATATAAGTCTCATTTTATTTTATTTTGTGCATATTTATATATGTTATATTGAAATTCAAAAGTTTATATTGTAAATTAAAGTTTTGGAGATTAAATTTAAGTCTAATTTCTATTTTTTTCTAGAATTTTATCCATATGAGTTTATTCTATTCATTTTCATATATGTTTTAGATTGAGGTAAAAGCAGGTTTTGAAGGGGCCCCAAAACCCTTTAACAGAGAGCAAAATAAGAACAACTAAGCCCACAGGCAACACCTAAAAAACACTACAGTGAGGTAGCAAAAATAGGTTTTGAATGGTCCTGAAACCATAAGAGACACATCCGGTCAAAACCCAAAAACAGAAGTCTGGTAGAACAACAAACAAAAGCTAACAAAAGGATAATAAAGATCAGTACCAGTTTCTTAACCAACAAGAAGGACCAGATTATTCATCCAGTTCTAGTATCAAGTTCATGTCTTCTTTTCCTTTCAAAGCAGTTTCTTGGGTGGTACCCTCCAGAAAAGCTCCTTTTTGTGTATCTTTCTTTCTGAAACTTTGCCTTGTCCTTTTGCTGGGACCCTCTAGTGCTTTGGTCTCCTCATTGGCTCGTTTACCTATGTTGATAGTAGCTGCACAGATGTTGGACGTTACTTCCTCCATTTTCTTTCTGTTGTCCTTTATTAGTTCCCAGAGGTTGTTTTCGTAAGGTTTGAGCTTGACAGGGATCTCGCTTAACTGATTTTCCATGTTGTTTACTTTGTTCCAAGCAGCTTTCAGAGAATCTTCCAAAGTTTTTGCTTTTCTCTTGAGATCAATGATCTCCCTACACAACCAGGAATCTAAGTGGGAAGAAGACTCAGCTTTACAGTTAACCCAAGTCATAGGAGCATGTATTTCATCATTCTGATTCTTCCCTCTCCAATCCTCAAACTTTTTAATGGGGCTAATCCTGGCTTCTTCAAAGAAGTCTTCTTGACTCTTTTGTTCCCGCTCATTGATTCCATCTTGAATTTCCATCTCCATGTTTTGAATATCTTCCTGGATAGAGATTTCCTTTTCATTCTTAGAAGTAGGGTCCTCACCAAGATCTTCCTGGACAATGTCATCCTCCGCCACTTTCTGGTTTTCCTCTGTCTCTTCTGTTCTGGTAGTAGAATCCTCCTCTGTATTGACTTTATCTTTTTCAATTTCCTCAAATCCTTCTTCATCATTACTAGAGTTGGTGTCCCAACTCTCAGTTCCATCTTCTTCCTCTGGTTTTTCCTCCTCGGGTTCTTCAATTCTCTCCTGACCCCTTTCTTCTTCTACATTCTATTTATTAGGACTAGGGGTCTTAATTTTTCCTCTTCTGCTTACATTTTCATTCTTTTTATTCCCTGGCAACTTATTTTTCCCCTGTTTGGGATACTTAACTAGTGCCCTATTCTTGCAATAGCCTTCAATAAGCAGAATAAGGCCTTCATGAAGAATAGGGCACAAATCCTTTTTCCTATGAGCATAAAGGCTTTGAATCAGGGAGTAGCGAAGATAGAAAGGAAAAGACAAGCTAACCTTATGCCTGAAGTGATTGAGGAAGACAAAATGGAACTTATGCACTCGTTTGCTTCTTCTATCCAGGGTGAAGTACTCCCTTATACAGCTTAGGACGTCCCTCCAAATCCCTTTAATCTGGTCCAGCTCATAAAAGTCCCCATTTTTGACCAACTTCTACTCTTCCTCATCCGTTTTGGGGAACTTACAAAATGCCTCATTCGAAATGTTGGTCTGCTTTGAAAATTTGATTCCTTCCATTGGCAACCCTGTAACCTCAGCAAGAAAATCCTCAGTTAAATTTACAGTTATACCATGCAAGGTGACCCTGTCGTCAGACTAATTTTTGAAGAAGGCCATCGTGATATGCGGTTTAGAGCCGTGGAGTCTTTCCATGTAGCTCGTAACATTTCCTTTCTACAAAATTCTCCAGACTTGATGTTTCTCTCTCCATTCTGCACAGCTCTTGGGCTCCTATTTATGGGGTTCTCCCTTCCTTTCACGTGCCATACTCATTTTCTTTGAATCCCAATTACTGTGGATATTACCCTGGATCCTCCTGTTGTTAAGTTGATTGGGACATCGACTTTGTTTATGGCTTTTTAGGATCTGCTTCTCCCTCTTGTGGGCCTTACTCTTTAATAATTGGGTTCCTTTCCCCATGCTGCCACTCCTCCTACTCATTAAGATTTTATTACCCTCCAATCCTACCTTCTTTCGCATGTGTGGCATCAAGAAGAATGATCGCCCTTAAATCCACATTCCTTACTAAGGTTTCATCCCATCTCGCTTTTTGCCCTTCTCGAACAGCACAATTAGCAAGCCAATCTACAACACCATTGGCTTCACGGTAGGTATGGGTGATTTTTATTTCTTCAAATTTATTCAAAAGAGTTTTCATCTCCTTTACCTTATCCTCTATGGTCCAAGACACAGTATTCTTATTATTAAGGATATTTATAACATTCAAAGAGTCCCCTTCAAGCCACAATTTGGAATATCCCGAGTCCACAGCTAATTTAAGGGTCAGGAGGGCAGCTGTAGCTTCGGTAATGTGGCAGTTAGATATACCAATGGGAATTGCGATAGCATCTATAACCATTCCCACATGGTTTCTCAGAACACCACCACAACCAGCATTCCCTGGGTTCCCTTTTGCTGCACCGTCAAAGTTACCTTTAATCCAATCTTGAGGTGGACTAATCCAAGTAACACCTGATCTGGGGTTATTAGGTTTACCGAGAATAAAATCCTTCCTCAGGGGATTATCCACATTGAGATTAGAGCTTAGATTTTTTTGAGAAGAAAAATTTTCCTTTAGAGCTCTAATGATGTTCTGGCCAACCACCCATCCAGGGAGCTCTTTGTTTCTAAATATTCAGTTATTTCTTTCCTTCCATATTCCCCACCAGACATGGGGAAGAGTAATTTTCCATAAGAAGAGAACTTCAGGATTCTTTGAAGGGCAATACCAGCTTTTGAGAGAAAGTTCCACATTTTTTTGGTGAATCCATGTAATGACCCACAAACTGAGAACCTCCTTCTAAACAAGCTGAGTGAAGGAACAATTCACAAACAGATGATCTCTATCTTCAAGGTCTCTCTTACACAGAATACACTTGTTAACAATATTGATTCTGCATTTTTGTAAATTATCCAGAGTCAAAATTTTATTTTGGAGAAGGGTCCAGAAAAAGAACTTGATTTTAGGAATGAGCCCCTTAATCCAGGCTCTTGTCCATAACGGTTTTCTGCCCTTTCCCTTGGAGATGAAGATGGAAGAGACTTTAAACTATCCACTTGGCTCCTGATACCAAACAATTTTATCTTCTTGATTAGGATATAGGGATATAGCATTTAGGGATAATTGAATATCCTTGAGATCTTGATCATAGTCAGTGAGGTTTACCCAAGTGTTGTTCTGCCAGTATTGATTAGCCATTATGCCCACTCTTTGTTTACATCTTTCTATAACATCTTTATCTTGGATTTCTTCCTGTAAGGGTTTACCTCTTACCCAAATATCTTCCCAGAATTTCACCTTTTTACCATTACCAACTTTCCATGAACTTCCTTCTTCAAGAACATGTTTTGTTCCCTGGACTGCCCCCCAAATAGCAGACGGATGAGAAATATCTGGAGTAGTAAAGAAGCCATGAAGTGACTATGCCTTAAATAAATACTTATGCTTCCATATTTTACTCCATTCTTTATTTTCCTGATAGACCCTCCATCCCTACTTAGCTAAAAGGGCAGTGTTCATACTTCTTATTTTCCTTATACCAAGTCCACCATCCTTAACCGGTTTACAAATGTTATCCCATGCAATAAGAGGCATTCTCCTTTTCTCCTCAGAACCTGACCAAAGAAAGTTTCTTTGGATTTTTTCAATTGCCTCAGTAAATTTAGAGGGGATTTTGAAAAGACTCAAAGCATACATAGGTATACTTTGAAGACTAGCATTGAGGAGAGTTAACTTTCCTTCTTGGCTAAGAAGACAGCCTTTCCATCCCGCTAACTTCTTACTAAATTTATTAATAAGACCTTCCCAAAAAGCTTTAGGGGCTTTCAATCCAAAAGGGAGACTAAGGTATATGGAAGGAAAAGAGCCTATAGAGCAATCAAGAATTCTAGCAATTTTATTCTGTCTATAAATAGGGGTATTAGTAAAGAAAACTACACTTTTATTCTAGTTTATCAGTTGTCCAGAGGCAGAGGTTATATTAAAATTGGAAAGTTTATATTGTAAATTAAAGTTTGAAAGTTTAGATATAAGTCTCATTCTATTTTATTTTTTGCATCTATATATATATTATGTTGAACCTAAAAAGTTTATATTATAAATTAAGGTTTGGAAGATTAAATTTAAGTGTATGTTTTTATTTTATTCCATGCATTTTATTCGTTACAAGTTTATTTAGTGCATTTTTATATATGTTATATTGAAACTGGAAAGTTTATATTTTAAATTAAAGTTTGAAAGTTTAGATATAAGTCTCATTCTATTTTATTTTTTGCATCTGTATATATATTATGTTGAACCTAGAAAGTTTATATTATAAATTAAGGTTTGGAAGATTAAATTTAAGTGTATGTTTTTATTTTATTCCATGCATTTTATTCGTTACAAGTTTATTTAGTGCATTTTTATATATGTTATATTGAAACTGGAAAGTTTATATTTTAAATTAAAGTTTGAAAGTTTAAATATGTATTTTTTATGTTAATTTAATATATTTACTAGACAATAGTTATAGTGGTAATATCATAGTGATGCATAATATTGACAACCACATGAAATCATGAAATAATAAATTAATGTTTAACAAAGTTTGAATTTTAAATAATTGCAATATAACACAACTATTTTAAAATAATGTAATATCATAATTTATTAATTCATAAAATTTACATAATAGAATATTTTAAATGATTTTTGGTATAAATAATAATATAAAAATTAATTATAAAATTTAAATTTGAATGTTACGTACTAATATTCAAGTAGCTGAAATAGTTCTTGAGTAGCACTTTCTTCATAATTGTCTTTTATATGTATTGTATTTGATGCAAATAGAGTTTCAATATATAGATTAGATGTGTCATTTATTGTATTGGTCACTCCTCTTATTTGACTAAGTGAACTCCAAATTTTAAGTGCTCTATCATATGGTAATTCATCCACTAGATGATGCAATACATACAATTTCAGACATGTTTCTAGATTTATGTTTAATCTATTATGAAGTTTTAATTTAATAAAAGATAATGCACTAAAGACTCTTTCATATTCCAAAAAGACTAAAATAATTATTTGGAATATTTCATACATTCAAAAATATTCACTTATATATTCCTATAGGATGGTACTAGGATACAATTTTTTTCAAATCCTTGTAATAACACCATTTAGTGTTGGATCCTTTAGACACTTGTATTGATCAATCATTATGAATCCAAAATGGGTAGATTGTGTTGTCAACAAATATTTTCAAAAAATGCTTGAAATTTCAACTCCATTGATATATATATAAACTTCAAAAAAATGTTTAATAAGAGTTCCCATGTATCTAATAAATAAATTATTAATTTGTTATTTACCATCCTCAACTCTCCAAACTATGGGATTCACCACTACCATGGTTTCAAGCAACTCATCCATTTGAAATCATTATCTAATTTACATAATAAATTTATACTTTATCTTTATCAATTTTATTTGTGTTTCATTATCATGGTTTCATAAAGAATACATGTTGTAGGGACTTCTTTAATCTATGAACCTATATAGTCAACTTATTTTTGGAATGTATGTAGTGGTATTTCCTTTCCATTCATAATGATACAAATATGTTAATGAATATTGAATTTAAAATAGTATTTTTGATCCTTAATATCTATTAAAGTTTACCAAATAGAAAATATAGGAACATTAAAACTATTTTGGCCTGATTATAAGACATCTAGAGATTGATAAACCCATTTTCTCAAATGTATGAAGTCTAAAATAGATATCGATCTCTTTTGAGCATAATTCATAAAATAATGTATTATATTAAAAATTGGGAGAATACCACATGGTGAAGAATAATTTCAAAATTTGTTAAATGGTAAAATAGATATTTTACCTTGTTGACTTCATTTGGTATTAAAACATGAAACCTATCTGTGATGGATATTCTTCAAAAATTATGCATGCAGGTTCATACATGGAAATCGATCTTGTATCATTATCTTTTAGAAATTTTTTACGATTGGTAACCTAAATTTCAAATTTATGAAAATATAAAAACCTTATAGGGATAATGGACATATAATCATGTAAATCATAGATAAGTTCCTCCACTTTTGAAACATTTTCAAATGTAAATACAATTTTGTATGCAAGATTCATTATATAGG
This sequence comes from Torreya grandis, assembly GCA_037957365.1. Classification (NCBI taxonomy): domain Eukaryota; kingdom Viridiplantae; phylum Streptophyta; class Pinopsida; order Cupressales; family Taxaceae; genus Torreya; species Torreya grandis. The sequence goes on along the minus strand of JARHVA010008043.1, from coordinate 41,301 downwards.
GCATGCAATGAATTAAAATCATATGTGGTGAAACTATTGTCTATATTCAAACAAACAAAACATTTATGTTCCCCTACATCACAAATAAAAACCATAAAATTTAACACATGCTAGTTTCATAGCTATAGAATAATCATCCATCCTAAAAATATCCTTCAAATTAGAAATAACTAACTTGAAAAGGTTTTTTGCATTGCAATTTAAATCATTTTATGTATAGATAACATATGATGTGTCCTTAAATTATTTTCAAAAGTATAAACATGGATATAAATCCATGTTGTGTTGTCAACTATTGTGACCTCATCAATAGACATTGATATAAAACTTGCATTTTTAACTTTTTCTTTCAAATCTTCCTTCTCAATCATCACAAGATATTTTTCCATGTCCCAAGCACTACCATCTAACCAGTGTGATTATGGAATGTTATGAAATCCTTTATGTTGAAATATATTTTATAATCTAAAAATTTATATATAGCTCTACCTTTTTTGAGATTATGATAGAATTGATAATTGTATATTTTTTGCATGTTGATTCGACTAGACAACTTTTCCTATTTGATCTATAATTGTTCCTCCTTTCTCAAGAATATTTCACATATATTTATGATATTTTCATACTCTATCATGTAGGAATTCATTATGATCTTTCCATGTGTCTTTCAAATTTGTCCATATTTTTAAATGAGCACATAAACTATACTATAATGTTTCTCAATTGTGTCCATCTTAAGTTACATTTTGTGGTCCTTTCCCAATTTACAATAACATATTGTGAATTTATAACCGTTTGGGGTATCAACACTATTTTTTGGATATACTAGTTCAATGGAAGGAAAATTTTCTTCCTGGTCAACTTAAAAGACCTTCTAATTGTTCATCTGCTTCTACTTCTTCACATAGATTTTTGAGTGCTTTGATCTACTATATTGATCTCATAATCTAGAAAGTCCTCAAGTCTTCTCTTCATAAAAATAAATTAGTGATTTATATTTTCCATGGAAGTTATTTTTTGAGATGTAGATGTTTATTTTAATGTTTGTATCATGTGATCTAGTTTGTCATTTGTCATAGCCATGCCATATTTAGGTATGTCTTCAAGTGGTGGCATGCCATCATCAATAATATTTTAAAATGATGAAGTAATATTGTGATTAAATATTTAATTCAAAAAACCACAATTTTTGAATGGATAACCATGTGTAAAGATTTTATTATTATCTTTCAACTATTAAATAATAGTTATTAAAAATAAATAAATAAATTTAATGAATCATTTAGTACCTAGATTTTTTGAAGGTGTAGATTGACATTACTTGGATACTCTTATTGGCTTCCAAAAATAAGACAATATTCTCTTTGTCATTGATAATTTTCCTAATTTATTACCTTTATAACCAAATGAACTTGTAAACTTTTTTTTGCTAGACAAGATGTGGCCTATGACTTAAGCATTATGTAGTCAATAATCCTTTTAGTGTGGACACTAAATAGAGTCCCTATAGATTCCAAACATTTATAATCACATCTAGTCATATCTCAACACTTTTAGACACCACTTAATCCCTATGGATGCCATCCATTCTTCTTGTTCACCATAAAAATCCTATGGATGCCATCTAGACCTTATAGACATCAGCAAGTATATCTAATCATCATCCAAATTTGGTAGACAATGTCTATAGGTTGTGGATGACATTCAAATTTTTTGGTCATTATCCATACTATATAGATGGCATCTAGACCCTATGGATGGCATGTAAAACCTATGGACATCAGCCACATAGTTTGGTTACTATCTAGCCTTAGTGTATGGCATCCAGACCTTATAAAAATTATCCATATAATCTAGTTACCAGCAAACCTTAGTAGATGGCATCTAGACCCTGTGGATGTCATACAGGCAACTTGATCACCATCCAAATAATTTAGTCGATGTTTAAATCTTGTAAATGGCGTTTAGGTAGCTTGGTCTTTGTTTAGACTATGTGGATGATGTCTAGACCTTATGGATGTTGTCCAAGTTGTCTATAATACATCCACTTTGTAGATCGAATTTAAAATCTATGGACAACATCTAGGTCTTTTAGTCACCATCCAAGCCCAGTTAATAGTGTTTAGTTCATGTGGATGTCATCCAGTTTATCTATTTATCATCAAGATGTTTTAGGATATGTTAAAGCCCTATGAATGTTGATTAATCTATCTAGATGTCATCGAGACCCTTTGGATAATACCCAAACCCTATGGATGCCTTTTAGTTCTATTTGTTATCTATGGCCTATTATCATTTCCCTACTATTGATTCCATATAGTCTTTTGAGGATGGGTTGAATTTTTGTTCTCAATAATTTATGAAATATATTAGATTAAGATATGTCATATCTAGTGTATAATAGATGTTGGTGAAATAGTGTATAATGTCCTTCTATGGCATGGTGATTTATAGTAAAAATTATGAAATTATTTATCAATGGTAGGTGAACCAACCTCTAAATCATATATACAACCCAAATTTTTTAGCAGCCCAATGCTCTTTTTGGGTCTAAATAATAGCCAAATCTAGATTTTGAAAAATGGAATATTCATGAATTAATGAAGATTCTCCACAAAAAGAACCTTGTTGAGTGGGGAAGTAAACCTAATATGGAAACAATTATGCTTCAAGACATCATCAACTGAGTAAGCAATGACATTCTAGGGGATTGAGGTAAATAGATATTGGAGGATAAATAACATCATCTTACAATCCACTAAAAATGGGGCCACTTCTACTTTAGTGGCACATTTGATTTTTTATTTTTTATGTGGTGTATTTTTTGAAATAAGAATAGAAGTATATACCTATTCACTTCTAATGAGTGCATATAATTCGTATGTAATCCCCTAAAGTAATAAAGTGGTGAGAACTAAAATAGTACTATAACGTCATGATAATTAAGGTTGTTAGTGAAGTAAAGCCCATAATTCTAGATTTGAGTATGTGAATCATGATTTAATGTGTGTCTTACAAGTGAAACATGAATAGATATATCCTTACTTAAGAGATATCAAAAACAAATAAAAAATTGAGTGAAGAATCAAAACTAAGTAAAACTAAGTAAAGGGATAAGAGAGATGAAAGTAATAAATACACCTCACTAGGTATGGAAGCCAATACATAAACCTATTGAAAACTTATGTGTGTACATGTGGATAGTGATCAAGCAATGAATATATTGGACTGATTTCATGGCTTACTCAATACTCATGTGTGGGTGGATATATAACTCAATATGGTTTTGATTTCATCATTTCCCACCCCTACTTGATGGATCATGACCTATGAATATCTTAAATTGGACAGATGGTTTGGCCAACCATCTCATGTTGGTGGATCAAGAACTAAAGTAGAGTACGAATCCATCATTGCCTACCCATGTATACTATATTCATATGAAACTATAAATACATGATTAAACTATAAATTTCTAACTAAATATGTCATCTTTATGGCCACTTAGGTATATTAAGGTTTCTTGGCCACTCAAAAATGCCAACCATTGTAGAATGAGTAAGGCATGAAACTAGAGTGTATCCTAGATTATGATTTGTATTATATAAAACATCAATAATTACATGGAATTTTTCATTCCATCTAATCAACTGGTGTGTAACTGATCAAATAGAAATAATGTGTCACACACATGCCCCCAATTTGATATCTGAGCATATGGATTCTAGACCTAGTTTTAATAATTTGTATCTAATTATTTGAGTTATAAATGGGAATTGTCAAGCCAGACATGATGCCCCCAATCTAATAAATATGGTATAAATTTTATTTAAACTAAGCCAAAAATATTAAATTTATATCTAAACCTATACAAACTTTGATTATACACATTGTACTTTTCTAGCCAATCTATATTTTTATAAAACTAAGGCTACTTAAAATTAGTGCCATATCTTGGATAGTAGCACCATGTGGTGCTAGTGTCTGAATTTTGGATCTAATGTCTAACTAATCTAATTTATATGTAACTATATTTATTGTTATATCACTATTTCTCATTGTGTTTACCTAATTTAGATTTCTATAATATGAGCCTATGTGCTGAAAATTGTATTGTGAGTGCATTCTAATAACTTTATCTATGTGATAAAACCTTTTTATTTCCCCCTATTTTGAGGAGATTTGATCCTATGAAATAACTATCATCTAAATAAAAATCCTTGTAATATGTGTGTTAGCTAGAACATATATCATATTTGTGTAATAATCCAGTATAATGTGCATACATAACATTATAATGTAAGATAATTTGAGCATAAGTTTATAATGGGTGATTTATGGTATATCTAACATTCATAATGTTATCAATATAGATATAATAATGTATGTAACATCAAATATAAGTAATAATTGAGTAGATGCCTAGGGAGATTGGGCATAATGTTCATCACAACACCCAAATAGGAGAGGGAGATGCATGAGGTCCCTCATGGAAACTAGTACTAGAGTGTGTAATAATCAAGAGGAAAGTGTGATGGCCATGACACATAAAAAAACATACATACAATGCACATGAAGCATGAAAAGTAGACCAATTGGCCATAATACCATGGATATGGGCACATGTCACTAAATCTAGAAAAGTAAGACATACAAGGACATGTTCAAATGCACACATACACAAAAAATAAGCAAGTTGGTCTAGAGACACATATAAGGACATGTTCAAATGTCTGCATACAAAATCAAGAAGGCACACATAAGGATATGAGCACATGTCCAAAGTGTACATACTATTAAAATAAGTGGATTATAGCCAAAGAGCAATGGAATACTCAAATGCCCTCGAATAGAAGAATCATAAAGACACAATCAAGTCTAAACTAGGAAATATATAAATGAAAGTATTCTTGAGCATGTAATAAATATATGTGTAAGAAATAAGATGTAAAAATACTAAGTCTAAAGTAGTGGTATAAAAAAAATTAGTAAGATTAACATGATCAGTATCAATATGTAACAATGCTAAATCTATGAATGTAGAGTTTAGAAATATGTAACTTGGTAATCAAAATTGTGTATAAGATTCCCCTAAATAGGTGAATATGTCAAATGAATAACTTATCTATCTATGTATATTCCCCTAATGGGTAGATAATAGAAAATATGGATTTATTTATTGGACCTAAGTCTTATAAGCAATCTTTAAGCACTCATCAAGAAAGAGGAAACATGTATATATGTTAAAACTCACTATACTAAGATATCTAGCATATGCAGTGTCCAGAAAATATAATAAGTGCAAACATGACAATACATACATAAAATCTATAATTTTATGTTTTATGATTAAATATTTTAATTTTTTGTGTTTTGGCATATTATATTGTTCTTTTATTTTATGGAAATAAGATTGTACAAGCAACATGAAAATTAAACTATATACAATGATCAAGAGAGAAGGAAAGTATGTACAGGAAAGGAAGAATGATACGAACTTATGAGTCTCATGGGAGACTCACTATCACCATGGTTTGTGTTAAAAATAGTAATGGTAATATCTTGTGTAGTGTGATTGTTATATTATAGTTGAATGGTGATGAATCTTGATATTGTTCATCATAAAAATCATAATGATCATAATAACCTGTAATGTTATAATAAATTTCCTCTAGTGTAGTTGACATTTTTTAATTGTCATTTGGAATATTGATTGTGATTTTTCCCTTTGGAATTATTCCTATCTTAGTCATATGTTTTCATGGAGGCTCATTTTATAGAAATTAACTTGTGAGAATGCTTGTTGGCTTAACATGATTTTGACTTTGTAATCTTAAGTTCTTGCTCTCTTTATAATAGTTCCTATGTATCTAGACTTGTTATATTGATAAAATATATTTTTGAATTAATTTAATTAATATGTTCAATAAATATAAAACCTTATGGACCAAAATTATCAACTACTAGAATAGGAGTGGTGATGTTTTGAGCCTGCTTGCCCAAACGTTGACTGTGATAATCAACCTGTTGTAGATATTTTTGACCACACTGATACTATAGTGAAATTTTAACCTCATTTTGGAGACGAATATTTGAAAATTTTACTTATTTTATCTATGATTGTTGTATTATTTCTTTATATTATTGTGCCTTATGAACCTTATGTTGTTATAAGTTATGATTTAATAACCATTACTTTACTATTTCTGAAGTTGACCCTTTTTAAATTTACAAATGTGCCACTGTATTTTTTTTAGATGATGTGTCCTTATTTGAATTATATATATCCATTATCTATTATATTTTCATTATCAATACTAAACATGAAATAGCATGGTGCCCATGCACTTTATGATATACATAATAATATTTGGATATCCTCACTAGATGTAAAGGAAGTAAATTGATCAATTTAGCTTTAATCATTTCCCTTATTACCTCACTTGAATTAGTATTTGACCCATGTAATATTTTATAATCACTTATAATAGATGAATTTTATTTTAATTTATGTTTTGGATATGAAAGAGTGTTTGACACAACTTTACACGGTGTATATGCATATACATGGTTTACACTAGCATGTTTTAAAGATTATGTATATGCAACATTTGTGATTTTCCATTAATGTGACTTTTCACTTAATAAATAATTTTTATTATTTAATTATTATTTTAACTTAATAATAATAGTAATTTTACTGCTTAGATTAGCACAAGTTCAAACCCTACTTTCTTCTAATTGAACATGTAGTCACACACCCTATAGGGGAGATGTGTGGATAGGCTAAGTATGGACATTGAGAATAATAATATAGGTTATTTGATCTCATGGATGAGTTATATTATATACCTGATTATATGGAAATTATATATCACCCTCAAGGATATGAGGAGGAGGAGGAGGAGATTCTTTCCTATGCATAAGATATGACATTCAAAATTGAAACATATTTGTTAGCTTATGTGATAAATCCTTTACATGTGTAAGTGTTTATTTTTTAATGGAATTATAAATAAGAGAAAGATAACATGATATGAAATATGACATATATTTTAACTACTTTCAATAATCCTATACATATGTGTTTATGTCATTTTTGAATTCATTCCAAATCAAAGGAAATAAGCATGCAAGAGAAGCTAGAAAAGCTTGCATTAATAAGTAATTAACTTCATATGTCATTATTATCATGACTATATGAAATATAAATATAGTTGAGGGTCCTATAAGGATGTAAACATAAACCCTATGGTTGTATAGGGTTAGATTTTCTACAATATTTGAATTAAGTTAGGTTCATCAAACGTTTTAACCTTTTGGGAATTAGTGAATGTAAATTCTATATTGTTAAAGAGTTGAGTATAGTAAATCAAGGTAAAAAAATACAATAATACCACTATTTTTTTATAAAATTGACCAAATCAACCTTACTAATAATATAAATAAATAATTTGAATGAGAAATAAGCTAGAAAATAACTAAGATGGATGATCTAGAGGCTGAAAACTAAGGCAAATGCTACTCTAAGTGTCACAAACATGATTCATGTGTCAAAACCCATCCTAAATAGTAGAAACCTATTTAGATATTAATTCCATGTGGTTATAGTGTCCCTATTTTGGTAGTAGTGTCCTCTATGTGATACTATTCCAAGATTTTATGTGTACCTATGCTGGGTTTATCAAGCATGTTCCTACATGCACATGTTTTGAAACCTTGTATATGACCTATTTTGACTAATTTTATGAGAAAATCCCAATCCTCTATATTTTTAGGGAATATAAGTGATATAAGTAAACAAGTGTGTTTATTTTTGTGGTAGGATATACATCCTCAACACCTTGATGTGATGAGAGTTGCTTACTTACCAATACTCTGAAGAGGGATCAAGCCTGATGTAGTTTTCCACACCTAGGTGTTGGTTTAATTATAAGTGAATTTAGTATGATGGTTTATTTAAGTGTTTTGATTATGATTTAAACTATAAATCTATATAATCTAAGATAAATAATGTTGTATATGATAGCGTACATAAGTATGGCAGAATAAGGATTCATAACCTTAATTATGCGTAACATATTCTAAGTTTGCATATGAAATTTATATTTGATTTCCAAATATTGGTTACAGGGATAAAATTCATGTATATATATTGTTATTTTTCTTTTTTGGGTGATTAAAAAGGTCTATTCTGACTGTAGGTGGTCTAAGATTTGAAAATATATTTATTTGTGTAAAACAGAGGGAAAGGATAACAACACCAAAATTGGGACACTAGTTCCATATGGCGTTATTATCCCTATTAATCACTAGTGTCTAAGTATTAAAACATGAGGCATGAAGGGCCAAGATGTAATAATGAGGGTTTAGTACTTCTTTATGGATGACTATTGATGTCTATGGCCCAAATGAAGGTTGGATAAGTGTGAAAATAGGCCCTAGGATAGGTCTAGGGCTAAACTAGGGATAGGTGGCCTCAGGTAGCACTATTAACACTCAATTTCCATTTTTACGTAATTATATGACAATAAATATTCCATTACTCATAAATAAACTAATCTTTGAGTTATATGCATTCATAATAAAGTTGTTTCATTATTTCTTAATTTATATTTTTATGCATGCTTAAATAAAATAACCTTAGTAAACATGTGAAATTATGAAAGAAAAATATCTTAGGAATGTTCTTAAATAATCCATTTTTTTTATTGGTAAAGGCTTGTGACTAGAGCTTAAACTAGTCTAGGACACATACAGATGCCCAGATCCCCAAGAAATCAATGACAACACAACTAGCCTTATGCCTTCCAAGTTTTTGTTCCTAGGTGGGTCTTGGATAAACCAAACCACTTTACCAACTCACCTACATATCATTGGCTTAAAAAAAAACCATGCTATTAGACAACTTATTAAATGTTTTATATAATATTTTCAAACTAACATCTGATGTTTGATAATAGTATATAGGTATTTATGATAGTATTTTTTCACTATTTTAGTTTTCTAAAAATATCTTGGTTATTGCATAGTATTTCCATAATTTTTATCTGATTAACAAAATCAAAATTAAATGGATTGAAGCAAATTTTGAGTTACACTTAGGACCAATGAGATACATGTAACTATTAATTAGGAATATGTTGTTGAACATAATTGGAAATTATCTTTAGGAGATATGTTTTTACCATAAAAATAACATGAATGGTGTAACATTCATGTGATAATTAAGAATTTTCATCACTTTAAATCTGAAAATTTTGAAGAATAATGGGAGACTTTTCTTCATGCTTTTACACATAGGCTGATTTACGATAAATATGACCCTTAAAAGAAGAAATTTATGATTAAAATCAACTTTATAGTTGATTTGAGTAATATAGAGGAACTATAGTAACCATTTACTAGTTTATCATCATAGTATCATTTCTTTAAATCTAAAAAAAAATTTAAAAGAGAAAAAATAAAATAAAATAAAAGGATATATATATATATATATATATATATATATATCAACAATGAAAACCCTTGAGCATTATTATCAGTCATAGTTAGAAAACTAGCTTGTTGACTGGCCATGTACTAATAAAAGAGCCTTCATTAAAAAACCAACAAATGATGGATCAATGGAGAAAAATAAATAAATAAAGGAAGGTAAATGTTTCAAACAATAAAATGGTTGCTTTCCACATCAACAAAAAAAATTTACCTGATTAACTTTGCCTTCCTATTCTCTTTCAACATCAAATAAATTTTACCACATAAAAATGAAGGAAGCAAAAGATAACTAGGAGTATGACTAAGGTGTTTATTCTATTATTTTATTTATAAATATAGTTATAAGTTTTTTAATTAAAAATATGTACACAAATAATTTTTTGAGTAGGTATTTTTTTTAAAAAGGGTAAAAAAGAGACAAAATAAAAATCTTCCAATGCATAAGGACATGCATAATTATAAGTATGGGAGAGAATAAAAGGAAATAGTTGAAAACTAGTAAATGGTGATTATTTTCAAATAATTTTATTATTAATTTTAAAGGCCTATTTTCACACATTTAATAAATACATTTTTGAATTCAAAATACTTTTAATTGAGAACTTTGATTTCATTAAAAATTGTTTTTAATAAGATACAGGATTAATTAGTCAATTCCTTGAAAAAAAGGAGTCAATCTTCTTACCTAAATATATATTTCAATAAATCTAAATATCATTTTGTTAAAATGACCACAGAAAGAGTGGATCATAAAATGCACAATTATTCACTACTGTAAATACCATCATAGGCTAGCATAATATAACAAGCCTATGAATATTTAGAAATATTGAAAGAAATTGGATAAAATAAGTGGATTGATTACTATAAACAACATGGATACAATAAATTATTGAGAAAGATAAATATATTAGAAAAACATTTTACATGAGGATATACATGAGTTTAAGTGTGGGATAATGATGAGCACATAAAATAGCTCCTTATATCAATACATAATATCATTTTATCTTTCATAAATCATCTTCTAAAGTGGACATATATTTATGTATAAGAATTTATGTTTATGTTAGAGTGAAATATGGCATATATGTTTAGTCTATTAATTAGATGTCATTATGATGTACATTATTTCTATTTTCTAATAAATTCTTATAAAATATATTCCAAATGATGTCTATGCATGTTGAAATGAGTACCCATTTCATATAGCAATGTTTTAAGTGCTCAAATACCAAACTAATGACACCCTTAATGTAGCTCTAGAGATATTCAGTATATTTAGAGTCCTATATAAATAATATCTAAATTTCTTCAAACTTTTTTAATATATGTATTATTGATGTAATAACATCTAAGGCATACAAACACATTTGTATCAACCAAAAATAGGTCTTGTGTTTTTATGTTGGTTTTTCTTTTGCTATTTTGACATATGAAGGTGTCAGGATAAAATGTAAATGTTCTATAAAATGGAGAAAATATTCATCAATGACATCACTACACTTGAATCTAACTATATATTTACACTCTTCTAAAAAATAGACAAGTTAAAAAAAATAATCATCTTGATTTGAGTCTGTATGCTCAAGTTATGAACATTTAATCTAGCTCCATAATTGTACATTCTATCTCTAGACTCCATCAATTTGGATTCAAAGTCCATCAATATGGCTATGGATTCAATCAAGCTAGCTCCAAAGAAGCACATAATTGTCTCCAAAGATGCCCAAAATTGATTTTGGGTTTTATACACCAAAACAATAATGAGATAATGTTTTCGGATAAATTTTATAGTCTTTTTATATATATAAATTATATAAAGAGAAACTTCTTAAAATATACATTAGCAACTACAAATATCTACAATGTGGAAACATGAAATAAAAGAGCTAAAGAGATTATTGATATGTATTTTTACAAATTATTTATATGAAATATATTTTTAGTGTTTATAAAAATAAATATTTTTTAAGAAGGTGAGATATTCATATTATTCAACTACTATAAATATCTCACACATCAAGTTATTGGAGAAAATTGAAGTGGCCAAGATTGTGATTAATTCTCTCCAATAAAATTAGAAGTTGTTGGAAAGAATAAAAATCACCTAAATTCTCTCCAATATATATATATATATATATATATATATATATATATATATATATATATATATATATATATATATATATATATATATATATATATATATATATATATATATATATATATATATATATATTGGATTTGTGAATATATAATTTCCCACTATTTTCTCCTTAAATAATAGGGACTATTGTTATTCTCCAAATGATGTAAAAACTAAATTTATTATATTGTTATTTTCTAGATTTTAGATTAGAATAATAATTAGTTTCAAACATAATTTTTTTTAATTTTTTTAAGAATTATAAATAAATTATAAAATGATTTTCTCTCTTGTTGAGAATAGGAAGTCACTTTTAAATTGATTTATTAAGTTGTTACTCTCAAACAAGAAGTTGTTGAATAGGTTATATTATAAATGCAACCTTCTCATTCATAGAGAGGTGGGAAATGTCAACAATAATTCAATCATATACATAAATATTTTCATTTTTAGATTGTAATACTTTCCACAATTAATGAAGAATTGATTTAATGAAGTTTATACAAAGCTAATGTTGTCCTAATCCTATTCCAAGCTAGTGTAAGGTCCCACTCAATCAATGAAACATGATCTATTGTGGTATTTATATGTTTATATTATTATGGATTTTGATCATTAATAACTTTATGAAAATTATTATGTTATATTTTTAACCTATAGGTATATGTGTGTTTCAATCAAGTTTACTTTCAAAACTTTGAGTTTCAAAGTATTTACCTTTCAAAGCAATTTTTATTCCAGCAATTTATATTAGTTGTGTGTTACTTTTCAAAATCATTTTCAATTTTAGAAAGTATTTTTATTACAAACACATTTTAAATTTCAGTAAAATGTGTTTCCCTTACAAGCATTTAAATTCAATAAGTATGTTTTATTTATAAGCAATAAGTTTGTTTTTAGTTCAAGCAAGTAAACTATATCTTTAAGAATAAATGATCTATAACTCCCCCCAAACATACAACTATTATCCCCTATCTATCATAACTTACTACTAATTATTGTTAGACATTGACCTTGGATTGATATGACATCAACTTAGTTTATTAGATAAAGAGGACATGAGAACCCTCATCAATAACATAAATAACACAATCCTAAATCCCATATTTTTACATTAAAAGACCTAAATTTGATACATAATTAATATAACCTTTCACACGCCATACCACATTTATAATTATATAAATCATCAAGTAAATAATTTATTATAAAGTAAAATAAAATCATATTGACTAATAGTAAGACCTTTCAAAAAAATATTTATATCTCATATCATGAAATGTTATAAATCATGTTTATATCATAGAAATATTGTTAAATAGGCATTATAAAATAATTGAATTTTACATATAAATTTGACTCATGTGAAAAATTTACACAAATAATTATATCTATTATGTGAAAATAAAAATAGTAAGTAATAAAGTATCTATATTATAAAATTCACAAGCTAAGATGACCAAGGAAAAAATAAAAGAAAAAGAAACTTGACCATCCACTCTTTCTAATTGAATACATTAATTTTTATTATAATATCATGGATGTTTTCTCATAATTTTTATATGCCTTTTTTTTATTTTTTTAGGAAACTAAAATCAAACCATAATTAAAAATAGAGTAAGATGAAAATATTGACAAAGGAAATCATACAAAAAAGATAACATCACATAAAATAAACGTGATGAACATAATACAAACTCAATTATAAAACTAAAGGGAGGAATATAAAGAGGAACATATCCTAAGCATGAATAATATTTTAAAAATCAAAAAACAAAATAACATATATGTTTAAACCTAAAATCTAGATGTGGTGAATCTTGGGTTAAATGGGTAGAGATAGCCTAGGGCACAAGGATGGTAGACTATCACTAAAGTATACGAATTATTTGTGAAAGATATATAGAAATCATATAATAAATATATTATACTGAGATGATAAATATATAAAGTATGGCTATGATATATATTTTAATAATAATGAAAAAAAGGATACTTAGTTGGTTCTAATTCTAATATATATTTGTAAATGAAAGAAGAAAAAAAGTGGACTAGATCTAGATTTTGAAATAGTCCCCTGATTTTATAAATATAACCTCTATATCCATAGATTATTATGTAAAAATAAGATAATTGAATTGATGTTAATATCTAAATTAGACACAGGTATCTAATATATAATACTTATTGAAATTGAATGCAATTTCTTGGATGCTTATAGGTTTTATGTCATCTTTAGTCTAGTGCATTCAAATCTAGGTTAGGGACTATTACTCCTTCTCAAATAGAAAAAAAATAGTTATTTATGTTAATATTGGAAAAAATGAGGCCATGTCCCTAAAAAAATACTAAAATCATTATGAGATGAAAGTACTAGAGTTTGAATAAGACATCATGCCATCACACATGCAAAATATTTCTTTCAAGGGGTAGATTTAAACATGATGACCTGGTATTATGATATTATGAGGTGGTGTAACATCCATATATTGAAAAAAATGGTATTCTCAATCACATTTCACATTTTTTCAAACTCACTCTCTCCAGAACCTTCCACCTACTTGCATAGGCTCTATTGTTAAAGAATCAATGGGAGGAGATAGAGAATGGCTTGAGCCTATCTCATGTGTGAAAGTGCAGGGGTAGAAAAAGGTTTGGAAGAAGATTAAGTGTGGGGGGGATCTCTAAATTAATGGTGAGAATAAGTTTGCATGATGTTGACATGGCCAAGGATGTTTTTACTGCTTCGAATAAATATAATGTGGTAATTTGTGTCATAAAGATCATTGTCATAAAGGACTTTATTGGGGATGCTATTGGCATATCCCGTGAGGGGAAAAAATCCTTCAAGGATAAGACCAAGAATTAGGATCTCCTTCAGAAAGAAATTTGAATGAACGAGTTTTTGAAAACTGATAAGAAAGGTTTCCCCTGTTTGGACCTTCCTCAACATTGGCTAGAAATTTATCTTTAGGTAATGTGTTACATGATCTTAGAGGATAAATATATGCTTATATTTTCTATTCATTTTTTTTACTAAATATATTCCTAGGATATAGTATTATCCTACCATTATACCTTCTTAAATCACTTAAATTCATTACCTTGGCTCATCAAGTAAATGATTCCAACCCCATCTTACACCAGTGGTTAATCTTGATTATCATCAAACATGGCCAAACTCTGTAAGGGAGGGAGCTCCCCCATGGGGGATACTCTATTAGGGAGGAATCTAAGGACTCCTTAGAGGAGGAACCCACCTTGGGGTCCTACCAACCATCCGTGAGTACCCCCCATGTTAATATTTCTAAAAAACTTGATGATGAACTTCCTCTCAACCTATTCATACATAAACCTAACCTGATCACCCTTGATGAGGGAACTCCAAAGGAGTTTACCTAGAAAGGTAAATCTATTGTGTTAGAGGAGATGAAAAATAAAATAGAAAAATTGGATAAATTTAATTAAAAGGTGCATGAGGTAGGGTTGACCTTGGAAAATATTATACAAGAGTGGAATGCTCTCCATACGTAGGTTAAATCCAATATGAAGTCATTCATCTATTCCTCTAAGAATGATCAGAACCATATCAAATAGTTTTAAAATATCATGGAAACTATTGGCTAATTTATGGCCTACATATATATATTTTTCCTAAAAAATCAAACAAGGATTAAAAAAAACTTATGTAAGATTTTGAATGAGATGAGGGAATAAAAGCACCATACTACTTGCAAATCTTTTGAAACACTTTAAGTTCACTTAAAGTTTAATTCATCAAATTCAAGGGATAGGTTCAGAATTGAAGAGGGCCAAAGGGGTGTCATGGATACTTAGATCAATCATGGAAAGTAGGGGATTGATTTGGTTATTCATTGTGTTCATTTGGACATTTTGGTCTAATGGCATAGAATCTAAAATAGGCACTTTGATTACATCACCATTACCACATGAGGATGAGTTAGGGAAAATTGGTCATATGGGTTTATCTAATATTGTGCCAAGTTTACATGTATCATGTTTTATGTTCCCCACTAGAGTGCATCTAAAGTTATGGAGACCTAAAGTTGGCCTCTCATCCAAATTCCATTACTTTCCCATACTTAGCCATTTTTAAAGAGGTCTAAGCAATACCAAGTGAACATCTTGACAAGGTCACATCACACATGAGCAATAGTGGTAGAATAAAAGATCAAAAGGGTTATCTCTTTTTTATACCAATAACATATGCGTTGAGTCTTAACTCTTTTTATAAAGCATAGAAGAAGATAAGAATGTACAAAGTTTCCCCCCAAGTATTTTAGGCTATTTTCCTACGACAAGTATATGGATGTCAAACAAAACCATGTATAAGATCTCACTTTATAATTTTATTTTTACATTTGAGAATCTCATGAGACTAATATATCAAAAGGGTTAGTCCCTTGTGATATAAGGAGCATTTCCTAACAAGTTTGGTGTCATGGTGTTTCCTATGTTTCAAGTTCTAGACTTGTAAAGTTGACTAGAAAAGGGGAAATGTTCATGCATACATCAATTTTAGGCTCCATGAAGTAGCTATTAAAATTCAAATACTAGGCCTCGGTAATAAATCAAAATCTATTTCATCATACCAAAGAGATCTATATTGTGAACCAAGGTCAAATGGTCAGTGGATCTAAGGGACCAATGAGAAGCCAAGATTGAAAGAATAAATACCAAGGATATATGATTTACATGCAATTGGATCTTGGATCCAATGGGAAAAATGGTCCAATAATTCAATACAGCTAAGATAGATCATTGACAACCAATGAGCAAAAGTGAGGTTAAGGCATTCTCAATGAAAGGTGGTGGGCTAGTTCTCAACACAAGATTAAGTAAAAAGGAGCTGAGTTTGAGTCTAACCTGAGCTAATGGAAAGATGGAATCAAGCTCAAATAATGATCTAGAGATAGAAATTTATTGATCATGTAGGACCTAAAATTTATAAGGATTCCCTATATTTATAAAACTATAATAAAAATAATATTATTGGATTGGTTTTCATCTATAGTTAATTTGATTCAAGATCTAAATCATAAGGTAAATGATAAATTAATAAAATAATCATCCTAAGTCATGCCCTCAACAAATTGTCACTCAAATAAACATGGCATGTCCCAATTAAGTTAAAGATTTGAGGATTCTTGTCCTCATGATGAAGTAGAGTGGGGGATGGATGGGATCAAAGTAGTTTGAGTATTAATTTGTTAAAGAGTTTTCTTCATCGATGTAAATCATGGTGCATCATCATGAAAAACAACTCTTGTCTTATAGTGCCAGATGCATGCTAATGAAAATATTCAAGATCACTTGAATTAATGCAAGGAAACTTGTTCATGATGGATTAGTATCAATAAAAAAATAGGTAGAGTATTAATTAGAAAAATGTGGTAGCTTAACTAATGATCTCAAGTAGCTCATAGAAAAAGGACAAACTCTCTCTCCTTCCTTCCCTCTATATAATCCATTTCTTTCCCTTTTGTAAGGGTTTTCAAATTTTGTAGAATTTTTGTGAAACTACTATCCCTTGGATTTTAGTAGTAGACTCTTTCACTTATGATTGTGACTCTCTCTCTCTCTCTTTCTCTCTCTCTCTCTCTCTCTCTCTCTCTCTCTCTCTCTCTCAAGTATAAAAGAGTAGAGACTTTAATTAGACAAGGCTAAACCCTATCAAAATTGTATAAAATCCTATTGAAGCAATAAATATTTTATTTACCTATCTCATCTCTTTGAACTATGTTTATTAAAGTATTACTATTACATTGTGAAGGAAAATCTTCCATGATTTTGGTCCTTATTTATTTCTCATTTCCAAGTGTCTTGAATCTAGTTGTAGGTCTAAGTTAGCATTATTTTTGTCATTATTTCAAAACCTTAGCTTTAACTCTTATTTATTTTCAAATATGATTCCATGAAACTAGTTTATGAAATACTAATGTAGCTAGCTAGTTTTATGAGATTGTGTGAACTAGTATTCTCTTATGATTCTTTAGTGTTTGTCTCATCCATATGAATGCCTCATTTATTTTTTGGTGCATCACCTATTAGATTTTTTAGGATCATGCATCCCTTTCTAACCATTTTCCCATGAATCACTAGGCTTAGTTTTAGTTTAGGTGAGAATCAGAGAAGAACTAACCTATTTTAGAGGTTTAACCCTGTAACAAGGTACCCATAGCCCATTTTTGTTCCCATTTTATAGATCTACTAGGAGAAGCCCAAAAAACATCTCCCAAGGGTGTGAGTTGAAGATATAATAATTTTTGGCATACCTAGTGGGACCTATATGGAAAATATGTTGAAGAATATTGATTATGTTTGATGCTAGTTTGGTTAATTCATAGAAATGATATCTACACAAAACAATAGCTCTTGACTCTAAGCTACAAGGATGATAAGAAACCAATTAGATAGTAAACTAGTATATTTCACTTCATGCCAAAACTAACCATAAGGTCATCTTCTAAAGGTAATACTTTTAAATTTAACAAACTACCTTTAAATTAAGTTAAGAGGTTAAAGTTTGATAATACTTTACCATATGTAAGGAACCATTTCCATAGACTAGTGCCCAAGTATATCCTTACAAACAAACCCTTGATAACCTATCTTACCACAATGATCCCAAGAGCCTTTTCAATCTTTAATGGCTAAATCCCTTTAAACATACCATAATATGACCCTATACTAGTATCATGCCTTAAAAGTGTTTCCTATTTCACCAAAGACCAAGCTACAACTCCTAATGAGCACCTCATGGACATAACTAATTTATTCAATATCCATAATGTCATAGTGGAAAATATATCCATTAGACTGCTAGCTATCTCATTTCAATGTAAAGCATTAGACTGGTATAGAGGCTTAACTCCTGATTCTATACAAACCTAAGATTAATTAGGGGATAAGAGTGACTATTTGTCACTCAGAGAAATTGATTGCAATCAAAAGGGCTCCTCATGAAGTAATGCAAGACTTCAACACAATATTTTAAAAAATGTCAGACAAAATCCCAATTTTTATCAGACCAACCCCTAGGTTCACTTTCTTGTACTATTTAAAGGATTTAAATAGCAACATAGCTATGATGATCCAACCCATAAGGGGAAGTACATTGCTAGATGCTTATGAGGTGGCCATTAAGGTAGAAAAATGTCTAGTCCAAGCTATAAAAATTAGTCCTAAACCCCTAATGCCTCTATTTATAGAGATTAAATCATGTCCTATCATAATTCCCCCATTGGATGTTGTTCTCCCCACACCAAAAGTTCTTGTTATACCCTCCTTGTAGTAAGAAAAGGGTTCCACTAGTGGATCTGGTAATCCCTCAAAAAATAAAGAAAATTAAGAGATTAGAAACATGTTCTAATCCTTGGGAAATGAGTCAGTCAATTTGAAAAGGTAGAAATCCCAATACAATAGGCCTTATCAAGGTTCACATCAATCCCAATAGCAATCTTTCTTGGTAAATAAACCACCATATAAATGGAAATACTAAAGCCAAGGCCAAGGTCAAAATCAAGGACAAAGATAGTATGGTCATAATAGACATAATAATTAAAATCCTAATGATGTGGACAATTCTAATACATTGTCCCAATTTATAATAATGTGGCTCAAAAATCTAAAGGTACTATTCCTTAAAATTATTCTTTTAGGTAAACTATCATCCCAACCACTGATCTCACCCAAGATTTTAATGATCAATGATATCTAGCTTCAAATTTTGGGTACAACTAAGATCTCATAGCCCAAACTATAGAGGTACCCATGATGACCAAACTAGATGAGCCTTAAAAAGATTAGAACCCTGATCAAGGACCAACCCAAATAGGTGCCAAAATGGTAAATTACAAGAAAGAAGAGTGTTATGCATTCAATCAATAGGATAATTATAGCTAGGCTTATGTTCTAGTGGCTATAAATAGAAGATTCAAAAGGAAGAATATGGGTGATAGTCAAAAACCAAGTAAGTAAATTTCTATCATTACCCCTTCAATTTCCAAGCCATTTTTACTTTATCCCATTTTTAAGGCCCCAAAAATTTCAAAGAACTAGAATCAAATAGATGTTTTAGCCCCTCAAAGTTCACAAGTTTAACAGATGATAATGGTAGCCCCTAAGGAATAATCAAATGTTGGTGGTTCACCCATCAACATTGTTGAATAGATGAATACATTTAATATAAGTATGTTAATATGGGACATGATCTCCATTCTTGGTTAGGTAGATATTCTTTACGAAGGCTTATCTAAAATGAATATTAAGATAGTTATTAACTAATAGTTAAACAAGATGAATGAAGTTCTCACTAATACAACTAAAGGCCCTATTGGAGAACAATCAAGTGAGATAATCAAGCATCCTCCTTTCTATATTTCATTAATCATTTTTAACTCCTTAGTTCATAATTATTTGGTAGATAGTGGGGCTATCACCTCATTAATGCCAAAGTCTATAGCTAACCAACTCAGCCTCAAGTATGAGCCACATACTAAAGGAATTATATAGCTCAATGGAACCTCTACCAAGCCATATGGCATCATTAATAATGTAAACTTAACCTTTTATGCTCACCTAAGTGTATCATTGAAACAAGATATATTGATTCTTGACATAACCCCTCACTTTGCCTATGTTTGTCTAGGGAATTCACCATAAAACTAGGAGGATATCTTGCAACAGACTATTCTTATATGGCATTCAATACAAGGTATAGAACCAAAGTATCCATTAAGGTTTAACCCATTGCACAGTTACACATTGATCCTTATGGACTAGAGAGCATAAACCTAAATTTTACCATCCTAGATGAGGATGAATTCATAATCAGTAAAGAGATAAACACTTATCTTAAAGAAATTCCAAACATGTTCTTGGATGAACTATGGGGTGAGAATAATTTCATCAAACCTTTATAAGGCTTCAAAGAAAGAGACATGGGTGTCTTTCTACTACATAAGGAACATTAGATCATGCCATCCCTCATTGGACCTCAAAAAGACCCCAATGGTCTATGGAAGTTGTTCTTTGATGGCTCAAGAAGCAAACATAGAGTAGATGTAGGTGTAATGCTAGTTTCCCCTTTAGGAAATAAGTATTTCTCTTCTTATAGGTTTTATTTTAGTTTTTTTTTCAATTCAATTAAATATTAAGGTCTCATTCATGGCCTTTAATTATCTAATCAAAGAAGGATCAAATAACTTCAAGTGTATTAAGATAATGAGCTCATAGTAAACCAAGTTATGACTCAAAACATCATAAAGAATCCTTTGATGAATTCCTAAAAGCATAGAGTGTGGGACATAATTGAGTATTTTGAAGCTTTTGAGATTAGACCTATATCAAGAATCTAGACTCAGCATGCTAATAGGTTGGTGGCTATTAGAGCCTAATTTTATATCCACACAAAACTAAAAAGAAAGAAGATACAACCACACATCAAAGTATTAGTAAGACTATCAATTATAGATAATTAAAATCATTAATATTTATTTGAAAATGATGAGCATATTATATATTTCTTGCAACAATAAGTATATTTATCCCCTAACAACCAAGAGAGGTTCTAGCACCAATACAGGGAGAAAATAGTGCAATTAAGGTCCAACAAAATTCCTAAAGGGATGGTGACTCTTTCAAGTCTATTTCATAAAGGACACCACGTGAGGAAGGACAAAGTAGTAATTCCAACACATGAGGAGAACTATGAAAGACTTCTCATATTTAAAGACAAACTTCTCAAGCTTGGGAATCTTAGAAGTAAGACTAAGATACAAACTTTCATAAAACTCTATAAATAATATTTTGATATTTTTGCTTGGGAGTATGGCGACCTTAAAGGTTTTGATCCAAATATAGTACACCATAAAATATAAATTGAGGCTAATACCAATCATGTATGGAAAAATCAAAGGCCTATTAACTCCAAAATAGAAGAGTTCATGAGGAAAGAATTGATTGAGTTGATTGAATCTAAGATCATCTTTCCCATTAAGCATTCATCATGGGTGGCCAATTTGGTATTGTAAGGAAAAATAGTGGAGAGATAAAGTTATGCATATATTTTAGGGATATAAAAAAGGTTCCTAAAAATACCAGTACCCTCTTCAATCCATGGAATAACTTTAGATAGTTTTAGGTTTGTATTGTTTCTCTCTTCTATATGGCTATTTAGGTTACAATCAAGTATTGGTAAGAGAAGATGATCAATATAAGACTACCTTCACCACCAAGTGGGGTACTTTCACTTACCAAAATATGTCTTTTGGGTTGTCTAATCTAGGAGAAACCTTAAAAATATCCATGGATATGGACTTTTAAGGGTTGTTGAATAAAATAGTGCTAGTCTACTTAGATGACATCACTATTTTCTCTAATAATGTCAATGACCACATGTATCATCTAAGGATTATTTTTCAAAGGTGTAGAGAGTATGGGATCTCTTTAAACCCAAAAAAAAAATTATTCTCCATACATGAAGGAAAATTTTTGGGTCACATTATTTCAAAATAAGTACTATCCATTGACCTTAACGAATTAAGTGTTATCTTAGCCTTATAATTGCCAAAGCACATGAAGGGGATCAAAATATTCCTTGGGAAAATTAATTTTTTAAGAGATTCATACTATATTTTGATAACTTAGTTAAATCCATCACTACTATGATGATGAAATCCAAGAATTTAGTTGTTCAAAAAAAGGGGAAATCATTCAAAGCTATCAAGAAAGCCTTTTCCCAAGTACCCTCACTCATAAATCTTGATTACTCAATGGATTTTATGTTGTACACCTTTGCCATTATTGATAACATATCAGCTATGTTGATATAGAAGAATAGTGAAGGACTTGAAAAGACAATTGCCTTTTTCAATCAAGGGCTGGAGGGGTATGAGTTGAGGTATACTTTCATTGAAAACTAGGTACTCAAAACATTGATAAGTCTCAATAATTTTAGACCAATGCTCTCCAATAACAGGGATCACCTTATGGTCTCTCACTCTAGAGTTAGGGATTTCCTCTTTAATAAATATTTGAGTTAGAAAAGAGCAAGTTGGATCACCAAGGTCATAGAGTAAAATGTGGAGGTCAAGGCCACCAAGTTTTTTAGGGGTAAAGCCTTATGAAATCACATAATAGAGGACCTCCATGAATATAAAGAAGTTATTTTGGTGAACCAGGATAACCTTCAAGTAGTAACACCCCCACCTCTAAGGAATTAGATCCAAGACATGGCTTACTTTTTGATAGTAAGAGAATGCCCCCAAGGATTAGATAGAGCCAAATTAAGGTGTTTTAGGATCCAATCCATACTGTATGCATTGATTTATGGTGTCCTTTTTAGGAATTACCTCAATAGAGTACTCATCTAGTGCATCGATGATGATCAGGTGAACCAACTCTTAAAACAATTCCATGATGGACCTATAGGAGGTCACTTTGCACATAGGATCACAACAACAATAATGAAGGCTAGTTTTTACAGTCCTAACCTCTTTAAATATGTCCATGCATGGGTCAAAAAATTCTATAAATGTTCCCTCTTCAAAGGAAAGTAGAAGCTAGTATCCCTTCCACTCAATCCAATTTAGGTGGAGTAACCCTTCATGTAATGGGGGTTGGACTTCATAAGAATGGTTAATCCGCCATCAATTGTAGGGCATAAATGGGTGCTCACTAAAATTAATTATGTCACTAGGTGGGTGGAAGCCATTACTTTGAAAGAGGCTAATGAGGCTATAATATTAGATTTATATCATATCATTGTGACCAATTTTAGTATCCTAGCCACCATTATTTTTGACAATGCATTAGCATTCCTTAGCACAGAGAGAAATGAGTGGGATCTCAAAATGGGCATTTGCCTCAACACCTCTTCCAACTATTATCCTCAAGGAAATAGACTAATAGAGTCTACAAATAATAATTTTCTAAGAATCATTAGGAGGATAATAGAAGAGAATTAAAGGACATAGCATACCAAGCTAAAGACAACCATATGGTCTAGCATAGTGACTTCTAAATCTTTCATTAGAAATTATCCTTATGTCTTTACGTATGGGAGGGAAGGCAAAATTCCTATCTCCCTTGAGCTACCTACACTATAATTAGCCCACCAATTGGAGTTGATGGAAGATGAACCCATGAGGGTGAGGACGTTAGATCTCATGCACATTAAAGAGGCTATAAACCTTGTGATGAAAATTTTAGAACATAATCAATCTCAGGTCAAGAAGATTTTGACAAGAGTTATAGCAAGAAATTTCAAGGAAGGTGACCTAGTCCTCAAATCAGTTTCAAATAAGGCCAAACCAGGTAGCTATATAAAGACTGAGAGCTTATAGATTGGCCCTTATATGATCTATAGATGTAAGGAACACAATGATTTTTATCTTACCTAATTGGATGGATAGGTATTACCCATACCAGTTAATGGCATTCATTTGAATCCCTATTATTAAATAGATACACATCCCTATAACATATTGTGTATGTTGGAGTAGCTTTCATGTTTCCCTCTAAGTGTGTTGTGCACTTTTATTTTTTATTATGGGTTTCCCTTCAGTGCCCTTAGCACTTGTTTTATTTTTATTTTTTATTTACTATTTCTTCATACATGTTTTATAAAATGGGCAACCTTGTATAAGTTTTAGTCTAGTTGAAAGAGAAACTATGACTCCATGTACCTAAAGGATCATTTCAAGGTAACCAATCTCTTGCATAGTAGGCATACAACACTAGGATGTCACCATAAATATTGGCCAAATTTTGGCCAACATATAGAGCTTTGTATTAAAAAAACAAACATGGATTAAAGAAAACATGAGAAACATTTTGAATGAGATGAGGGAAAAAAAGCACCATACATGTTGCAAATCTTTTAAAACACTTTAAGCTCACTTAAAGTGTAATTTTTAAAATTCAAAGGATAGGTACAAAATTATAGAGGGCCATAGGGGGCCATGGATACTTAGATCAAGCATGGAAAGTAAGGTATCCATCTAGTTTCTTCATTATTTTCATCGAGACATTCTAGTTTAATGGTAGAGAATCCAAAATAGGCACTTTGATGACATCACCATTACCATGTCAGGATGAGTTAGGGAAATTTGGTCATATCAATTTCTCCAGTCTTGTGTTAATCCTACCAGTACCAAGTTCTAGATTTCCCACCAGAGTGCATCTAAAGTTATGGAGACCTAAAGTTGACCTTTTAGCTAAATTCCATTGCTTTCCCATAATTAGCCATTTTTCAAGGGGTCCAAGCAATGCCAAGTGAACATCTTGACAAGGTCAAATAACACATGAGAAATAGTGGTAGGATAAAATATTAAAAGGGTTTGCTCATTGTTATACCAAGAATATATGCACTGAGTCCCATATTGTGTGATGAAGCAAAAAAGAAGATACGAATGTGCAAAGTCAACCGCCAAGTAGTTTAGGCTATTTTCCTATGATAGGTATGTGTATGTCATATAAAACTAAGCATAAGAGCTCAATTAAGAATTTTATAGATACATTTGAGAAACTCACAAGACTAATAGATCAAATGGGTTTGTCCCTTGTGATATAAGGAACATTTTGTGACATGTTTGGTGCCATGGTGTTTCTTGCATTTCAAGTTATGGACTTACAAAGTTAACTAGAAAAGGGAAAACATTTACATAAACATTAATTTTATGCTCTAAAAAGTAGTTATTGAAATTTAAATAGTAGACCTAGTTAATCAAATGGCATGCATTTCATCATACTAAGGAAATCTACAATGTGAACTAAGGGCAAATGGTCAGTGGATCTAAGAGACCAATGAGAAGCCACGTTTGAAATAATAAATACTAAAGATCTATAATCTATGTGTAGTTGGATCTTAGATATGATAGGGTGAAATGTTCCAATAATTTGATAGATATAAGATAGGTTTCTAATAGCTAATGAGAATAATTGAGGTTGAGGCATTCTCAATAAAAGTCAGTGGGCTAGTTATTAACCTAGGATGAAGTAAAAAAGTATGGAGCTGAGTTTGAATCTAACCCAAGCTGATGGAAGCATGGAATCAAGCTCAAACAAAGATCTAGAGGTAGAAATTTATTGATGAAATGGGACTTGACATTGAGAATTACACCATATATATTTACATGTGTGTGTGTGTGTGTGTGTGTGTCTATATATATATATATATATATATATATATATATATATATATATATATATATATATATATAGGAAAATCGATAGTCTTGGATTGGTTTTCATCTATAGTTAATTTGGTTTAAGATTCAAAGCATAAGGTAGATGAGAAATTAATGAAAATATCATCTTGAGCCATGCCTTTGATAAAAAACCACTAAAACAGATATGGCTTGTCTTGGTTAAGTTAAAAATTTAAATATTTTTTTCATCATGAGGAAGTAGAGTGGGGGATGATGTACAGGATGGATGGGATCAAAACATTTGGAGCTTTCATTTCTTAGAGGGTTTTCTTTATTGATGTAAATCATGGTACATCATTATTCAAAACAAATCTTGTCTTCTAGTGTCACTTGCATGCCAATGAAAATATTCAAGATCACTAGGATTATCTCAAGGCAACTTGTTCATGATGGATTAGTATCAATTAAAACAAATTAGGTAGAGAACTCATTAGAAAAAGGTGGCATGTCAACCAATGATCTTAGGCAGCTCATGGACAAAGGACATACTCTTTCTTTCCTTCCCTCTATATAATCCCTTTCTTTCCATTTTATAAGGGTTCTCAAAATTTGGAGAATTTTTAAGAAACCACTCTCTCTTGGATTTTAGAAGTAGACTCTTTCACTTCTGATTGTAACTCTATCTCAAGTCTGGAAGAGTATAGACTTTCATTCGACAAGGCTAAAACCTAATAAAATTATATAAAAAACCTCTTGAAGAAATAAATATTTTCTTTACCTATCTCATCCCTTTGAACTATGTTTAAAAAAGTATGCGTACTATTGTATTGTGAAGGAGAATCTTCCATGCTTTTGGTCCTTCTTTCTTGCTCATTTCCAAGTGTCTTGAATCTAGTTATAGGTCTAAGTTAGTGTTTATTTTTCATAAATACAAACCCTTAGTGAGTTTTATAACTCCTCTTTGTATTCAGATATGACTCCCTGAACCTAGTTTACAAAATACTAATACAACTACCTAGTTTTGTGAGATTGTGTGAACTGATAGTGTCTTATGATTCTTCAATGTTTTCCCCATACATATAAAAACATAATTTAATTTTGGTGCATCACTTTTTATATTTCTTAGGATACCTCATCCCATTCTAACCCTTTTATCATGAATCACTGGGCTTAGTTTTGGTTTAGGTGTGTATCAAAGAGGAACCAACCTACTCTAGAGGTTCAACCCCATGATGGGAACCCACAACCCAGGGTTGTTCCCATTTTATACATCAACTAGGGGAAGCCTAAAGAAATTCTCCCAAAGGTATGATTTGAATGTATAATAGAAACACATCACCTAGTTCCCCTAAATTGGTCCCCATAAAGAAGATTCCCCTATAGGTTTAAGTCCAAATAAGGCCACATATGACTCTTTTAGGAGATGTAGTAGAAAGACCTAGTAATCACATGCAGGAAAGGTTATTAAAGTTCAAGTAGGATATCACTGAGAAGACTCCCAAAAAGGAGGAACCAAAATAAGGTCCCCTATCTTGATCTCTTATACTACTATTTTTCCTTGCTTTCAGTATGTTATAGCTAGTTTTTGTTAATTTTACTAGTTGGCCTTGGATTGGCCTGTTCATACTTATGTATAATACATTTATGGTTATAGGATCCCTATAAAACCTAGTTATTTAACCTATAAAATAAAAAAAATCATATTGGCTATGGAAAAAATGGGTTAGTGGGCACATGTGTCAAGCTTCCACAAAAATCCCTCTACTAATTACCACTTACTACATATATATATATATATATATATATATATATATATATATATATATATATATATATATATATGTATATATATATATGTATATGTATATATATATATATGTATGTATGTATGTATGTATGTATATATATGTATGTATGTATGTATGTATATATATGTATGTATGTATGTATATATATATATATATATATGTATATGTATATGTATATGTATATATATATATATATATATATATGTATATGTATATGTATATGTATATATATATGTATATATATATGTATATATATATATATATGTATATATATACATACATACATACATACATACATATATATATACATATACATATATATATATATATATATATACATACATACATACACACACACACACACACACACACACACACACACACACACACACACACACACACACACACACACACACATATACATATTCTAAGTTACAAACTAGGTCATTATTATACTTAGGCTAACCATAAGAACATTTTATATTTGTAAATTAAATGAATTTAGACCACTAGACACTTGTGTTTGGTAGGGCACTTGCATTGACATATGCATCTGACTGGGCTACAAGTCTCTAGGTAGTTAGAAAATAGGTGTAGGTTTAGAACTTGGAGAGGTGGAAGATAAGTAGGTTTATAACATTCTAGGGAAGATAGAAAGTCTAAGTCATCAGAATAAAAAATTTCATATTAACAGATAAGTAATTAGTCATAGAGAGATAATGTATGTGATCCTCTTGTCAAATTAAAGGGTCTATAATATGAAGTTACATCCATAAAAACTCTTTATATGAATTGTAACTACTTATATTTAATATCTAAAATTTATATATTAATGAACAATCAAAGAATATCATAAATCATTTTATATATCGAAGGTCTCCTAAGAATCATGTTATTATTGGAGTATTATTAGTGATGTAATTTTTATGTCATGGAGGTGTCCTTATGAGTGGATGAAGTGATTTAACAGCCTAATTAATAATGACAAAATGTACAATGTGTTTGTCTTAGTGTGTTTGATGTTGGCTTGGTTGATCTCTAGAGTTTGATTGGTTAGAGATGTTTAAGGATGAGTATGGTGATTAGAGCATGTGAAAGAGGTCTAGAAGATGTTATATATGATTCGAGAGATTGTATGCATAAATTAAATTCATATGGTAGTCCACAATTTTCATTTAGACAGTTTGGGTCTAATGGCATAAAATCACAATAGGCAATTTGATGATGTCACCATTTCCACAAGGGAATGAGTCAAGGGGAGTTGCTCATATGGTTGTGATCACTTTAGTCCCTAGTTTTTATGTGATAGATATAAATTCATACATCAAATCATGGTCAAATATATGAGGATGCAAAGTTGACTTCTTAGTTAGAATTCATTGTTTTCCCATACTTAGACAAATTTTGAATGTGGATAGAAAGAGATAAGTAATTAGTTTGATGATGGAATATCTCACATGTGTGGACATCTTAAGAGAAGGTGATCATATGGGTTTGCTCAGTTTTAGACCTAGTTTAGTTATGATTATTTTTAGATCATGTGATGTATCTCATCAAAATATATGCTTATGAAAAGTTGGGCTCTCAGGCAATTTGACTGTGTTTTCCCATACTTATCAAATTTTTCAATGTGGTAAGAAGAGCTAAATAAACATTTTTATGGTGTTATATCTTGCATGTGTCAATTTTTTAAGAGAAACTGATTATATGGGTTTATTCAATTTTTAGGATAGATAGTTTTCACTAAATTTTGGATCATAAGCTAAAGCACGTCAAAAGTTATGCAAGATCAAAGTTAGCCTCTCAGGTAGGTTTTGACATAGTTGGCTTTATGATATAAGTTTTTGAGAAGGCATTTTAATGGTGTTATATATCAAACACATGAGGGTTCTAGGAGTAGTGTGTTATATGGTTGGATTATCCTATGTGAGTAGATCATCTAGTCCTAATTTGAGATCTTCCATCAAAGCATAGGAGAAATTATTAAGGATAAAAAATGGCTACTCAAGCATATTGAAAAGGTCCCCATAGTCATTTTTGAAAGTGTAAAATCTTGACAAAGATAAATGGCACACATTACTCTAAGAAGTCAAGAAGCCACAAGATGAGGACATATGCATTTTATTTAGTGACTAAGCAAAGGTACATGATAAGGATCCAATGATGAGTGGTAATTTGTATAGATTGATCAAATGGTAAACATTGATCATTAAAGTCTTGGTTGATCCATAGAGATCGATGAAGCACATTGAGTCAACATTATAAGATTGCATGATATAAGGTCAACATGATTGAAGCTTAACATCTAAGCATTGGAACCTATGCATTAAAGATCAAAAGATATTGATGGTGCATATTTGATTTTATATGAGAGGAAATGAGATTTGATCATTGTATTTGAAGATTAACTGTGACTATTGATATTTAAATATTTGAATTTAACATAGGGAAAAACTAGAGCTCTATATTTTATCGATATCTTTTGATAGAAGTTGAATTTTCTCATGTGGTAAGAATAAAAGTGGTAGAGGAATCAAAAGCACATATATCTATATTGATTTGAATATTTTAAAGTGAGTAATGTCAAAGATATTGAGCCTAAAAATTGACTAAGTGTTCATACTTTTTCTAAAAGTGACCTGAGAAGGATATTCGAGCTTATATTGATGTTGTTTTGATGTCTCATGATGTTTTAGATATTTGGGAGTGTTGTAGACTCCATGAGGTTTCTCTATATATATTTTTAAAGTGTGATCAATATATATATATATATATATATATATATTGAGTATGAACAATTTTTAATAATTTGACTGTATGTTTGGTAATGGTATTCTTATGTGTAAGATCTATGTTTATGTTGTTTGAGCATACACAAAGGTGAGATAAAATGACTGTGATCATTTAAAGATGTGTAAGGGGACATAAGGAGTGGACATATGTATTTAAAAGTGGTCTTGTGTTCTTATTTTGCTTGAGGGTGAGCTAAATGAGTGAATAGGTCTCCATAAGACCTATAAGAGCTACAAGGGCCTTATTAAAAGGTGAAGTTTCTTAAAGATGACACATAAATGCTATGCCTAGCCTATAGATATTGTATTGAGCCATGTATGCATATGAGATATGACTTAAGGGATAAGGTATGCCTAATGGCTGACTAAGGTAGTGATTATCAATATTGCTCTATAAATAGTGGAACCAAATATGATGGGTTATAGATTTATATGACTTAGAAGAGGTGTAAGCAATGAAGAAAATAAATAAGGAGGTGAAGTGTGCCCAATGGATGGGTTGAGAAGAATATTATATTAAGGATTATGTGTATGACCTGTAGGTTATGTTTCTAAAGTCAAAACAGTGATCTTATAAGTTGAGCATGAGTGAAGAGGTCTAGAGTGATCTAAAAGGGATGTTTTGGATGTCTTAAGAATGAGAAAAGAATTTTTGATGTTTATGTGAGCTTGGTGGTTAATCTGAGAGGAAAATTAGTGTATGGACTATGTGTATGACCATCTAGTCATGTTTTTGAAGTTATGATAGAGTTATTGCTATGAAGGATGCATTAAGTGTGTAGAGTTAAAGAGTGAGGTTAGTTGGGATATGTAATGTGTTCTAATTGATCTTTGTATGTTGGTTTAAGTATGTAATATGTTTTGTCTAATAGGGTGTATTGGGTGATATAATTATTGTTGAAAGTTGAGAAGAGTGATATCTAGAGATCCATCATCAAGTGTTGAAGGCATTAATCCTAAGGTAGAAGTGTTCTTATCAAAGGAGAGTCTAAAGGAGTTGGTCTTCCTTTAGAGTAGTTGTGCCTTGTAAAACAAGTGTTTTAATAAAGCTAGGTAGTCTAAAGGAGTTGATAAACTTAAGGGTAGGTTTTCCTTGTGGAATAGGTGTTTCAATAAATACCTTTGGTTAGGAGGACATGATCAAGGTCTATTAGTCTAAAAGAGTTGATCAGTCTCTTATTTGTAATTTCTTATAGGATAGTAGTCCATTTGTGTTTTAGGCTTGAGAGTGTGTTTTACTCCCCATGAGGGTTTCCCATAAGAAATATGTGTTATGTGTTTGATCTTATGTATGCATTGAATGAATGAACTTTCTTGTTAATGTTGCTTGATCAAGTTGATATATGTTACTTGTTTAAATATTTGGAAAGGGACTAAAATTGAAATTGTAATATCTGGGCTCACTGATTCACCCCCCTTTAAGTGATTGTACCTATAATAATTGGTATCAAATTAGGTCCTTTGGAGGAGGCCTAATAACTTCAAGGTGTACTTAATTAAATACAAAGATCACTAAATAGTTGAATAAATAAAATCAATAGTGGAAGGTTGTGATCAAGGCACTTGAAGAACATATATGTACTGTGAAGAAAGATGCTTAAAAAGTTGAGATTGTTATCAATGATCTCAAGGTTCATCTTTAAGATTCCAAGACAAGTTTGAGTTCAAAATAAGATAGTTGTTCAAAATAAAAGGGTATCATGTGTAATGAAATTTTTTGTCATGATAGTGAAGAACAAGTTGATCTAGAAGTTGAGCTCATGGATTCACCTAGTGAACTGAAGGAGCAGAAGAAGAATCATAAGATGAGAAATATGATCAAAAGTCTTGAAGTACAAGTCAATTATCTTGAGTGAAGTTTATTAGAGATATCATGTAGAAGAAAATATGACATGGATAAAGAAGCTAAGAGTGATAAAGATACTCCAAATTCTTAGAGGTCAATTGATGGTTGTTATTCCAAGTATAAGAGCTAAATAATATGAGTAAATTCAATTGGAAACCAAGCTAGATTCATTGAAGGATGATAATTACAAATTTTTTGTCAAGATAAGTAAGCTTGAATAAGATCAAAAGAAATTAGACTAAGTTAAGAGCAATAAAAAAGGTCTATTAGACAACCAAATACTTCAAGGTGTGATAATTTATTTCATGGTCATTGTTATACATGTAATATGCATGGTCATAGAGATAAGGACTGTAAAAGGAAGTCAATCAAGAATGTGTCCTCATGGATCATTAAAAGAATAATCAATTGGTCTTTGATAAATCATAACATATATGAGTTTAGAGGTATATTGAATGATGATATTTGTTTATGTTGTTATAAGAGTGAACCTATTGTTCGATTCTATCCAAATTGTGTTAAGAGGTCGTCAAAGTATGTCATATGATATAAAGCTCTTATAATGTATCACAAAGAACAAAATTAGGTATGGAAACCAAATTTTATCATTTCCAATTATTTTAGTCATAAGGATGATAAGAATTTTGTTCTAAAAGGCTATGTTTCAAATTAGAATAAGCTCAAAGGTCAAGTTGGTAAGTTGGCTATAAAAGGTAAGAAGGGTCAAACTATGGTATGGAGACCTGAGGTAGTAAATACTAAGGAGATTAACCCTGTTAATTTCAAGAGTCTTAATGGATTACTTGCCAAGGTGTAAAAAAGGATCAAAAATGAAGGATAGCCAAGATTTTTTATTGATAGCTTTTATTGACAAATTTGAAGAAAAGAATGAAGTCAAGGATACAGTTAAAGTCAAGTAGGACTACAAGTTAGAGAAAGATATAGAGATATGGGAGTCTCTTGAGTTTTGGGAATTTTAATGTCCCTAAGTTTAAGGGGTGTCTATATCTAGGCTTCAAGGAGGAACTTGTTAGTTAAAGGAAGCTTGGTGGTTGTTAGATATTATTTGGTGAGAAGGTATGAAAACAAGATATGTTTGTGCATTCAATTTATAGATCTATCTATAGGAGAAAATATGTTTGTGAAGAATATCAATGGTCTTATATTGAAAAGGAGTTAGCTTGTTGATCATGGTTTGGATGTTATGGTATAAAGTATTTGAAGACTTTTTGAAGATGTCATGTTCTTGATGAAGTAAAAAGTTAGGGGGATCTTTGTAATTGGTCAGGTCCTATGATCATAGGACTGAGTAGTAAAATATAGAAAATAATATGTGGAGAAGCAAGTTTGTGTGATTAAGATGATAATGACAATTAGATAAGATAAGATCTTTGGTTAAGGGGGAGCAACAATTTCATGTGTTTTCACCAAAGGTTTGTGAAGGAGCTATAGTATAGAGTTAGAATGGGTGGTTATAGGTGGTTTAATGAGATTTATGTAAATTTCAATAAGTGTTTGGTGCTAAAAAAGGTTTGTGCATTTCTTTGTGGTGTACTCTAGGTATTTTTGAGATCTAAAGATGCTCAAGTGATGTAATTGCTCAAAGTTATTAGGGGGGTCACTCTTAAATGTTTATTGATAAGCTCTATCATATTTATATTTTTTTATATGTTCTATATTCATTAGTTGTTTTGCTTGTGAAGAAGAGTGTTGGAATTGAGCAAGAGGATGTTGCCAATATAAGAAGAGGTAGGCTCAAGGTAAGGGGGAGTTTGTATCATCTTTCTAAGATGGTCCTTTCATATTTTTAAAATATTTTTAGGTCTTTAGAATCATTTTTATCCCACATTGTCATTGTGTCAAAGGGGGACAAAGTTCTTGTTGTGGAAAGTTCCTATTATGGAAGTGCTTTGAAGATAGATAAGGTGAGCTATATATTTTTATATTGATAGGTGTTGACATCAATAATAAAGGGGAATATTGTTGGATTAATATTATTGATGTCATGGTGATGTTATGGATGTTTTCTTGTGATTAGATGAAGAGCTTCAATATCCTAAGTAATAATGATAAAGTGTGCAATATGCTTGTCCTAATGTGCTTGAGTTTGGCTTGGTTGATCTCCAATGTTTGACTGGTTAGAAATGTTCA
Source organism: Torreya grandis (assembly GCA_037957365.1). Taxonomy (NCBI): domain Eukaryota; kingdom Viridiplantae; phylum Streptophyta; class Pinopsida; order Cupressales; family Taxaceae; genus Torreya; species Torreya grandis. The sequence goes on along the minus strand of JARHVA010008043.1, from coordinate 6,883 downwards.
AGGATGAGTATGGTGATTGAAGCATGTTTAATAGGTACCTAAGATGTTATCTATGCTTTGAGATCTTATATATATAAGTGAAATTCATATGACAATCCATAATTTTCATCTAGATAGTTTGGGTCTAGTGGTAGAAAATAGTTTCATGACATCACCATTGCCATGAGGGAATGAGTTAAGGGGAGTTGGTCATATGGTTATGATCACATTAGTCCCTAGTTTATATGCAATAAATCTCAAGTCATCTACCAAAGTGAATAAAAATATATGAAAGGAAAATTTTGTCTCTGAGGTAGTTTGACAATATTTTCTCATACATAGCCAAATTTGCATGAGGCAAGAAAGAGTGAAGTAAGCATACTGATGAAGTTATATCTCACACATGTGGACATTTTAGGAGAAGGTAATCATATGGGTTTTTTAATTTTTAGACATAGTTTATTTGAACTTAATTTTATATCATGTAATATAGCACTTCAAAAGATATGCTTATGCAAAGTTGGGCTCCTAGTAAATTTGTTTGTTTTCCCATACTAAGCCAATTTTTCAATGTGGAAAGAAGAGCCAATTGGCAATTTTTATGGTTTTATATCTTGCATCTGTGAATTTTTCAAGATAAAATGATCATATGGGTTTTTTTAATTTTTGAGCATAGATGATTTGTGCTAAATTTGAGATCATGTACTAAAGCATGATAAAAGTTATGTAAGCTCAAAGTTGGTCTTGCAAGCAGGTTTTGACATAGTTAGATCTATGACAAAATTATTTGAGAAGGCATTTTAATGGCATTATATTTGACATGCATGAGGGTTTCAAGAGTAGTGTGTCATGTGGTTGGATTCTCTTATGTGAGGAGATCATCTAGTCTAAATTTGATATCTTGTGTCTAAACACAAAAGAAGTTACTAAGGATAAACAAAGGCTACTCATTCGTATTGAAAGGGTCCCCATAGTCATTTTTGAAAGTGTTAAATCTTTAAAAAGATCAATAGTACACATTGCTCCAAGAAGTCAAGAAGTAACAAGATGAGAACAAGTGCATATTGTTTAATGATTGAGAAAAGGTATAGGATAAGGATCCAATGGTGAGAAGGCATTTTTATATATTGATAAAATGGTGAGAATTGATCATTAAATACCTAGTTGATTCATAGAGGTTGATAGAGTATGTTGATTCAGCATGATAAGATTACTTGAGATGAGGTCAACATGAATAAAGTTTAATGTCTAAGCATTAGCACCTATACATTGAAGAATAGAAGAGATCAATGGTGTGTACTTGATCTGAGCTAAGAGGACATAAGATTCGATCATTGTGTTTGAAGGCTAACTATGACTGTTGTTATTCAAATATTTGAATTTGACATAAGGAAAAACTAGATCTCTATATTTTGTCCATATATTTTTATAGAAGTCAAATTTTCCCATGTAGTAAAAAACCAAGTTAGTAGAAGACTCCAAGTTGCATTTGGCTATATTGATTTGAAGATCTGAAAATGAGTATAGTTAAAGATATTGAGCCTAGAAGTTGACTATGTGTTCATGCTTATTTTCCAAGTGACGCAAGAAGGATATTTGAGCTTGTAATGATGTTGTGTCAATGTCTCATGATGTCTTAGCTATTTGGGAGTGTTTTAGACTCCATGAGGTTACTATGTATGGATTTTTAATGTGTGATCAATCTATCTTGAGTATGAACAATGCTTGAAAAGCTAATAGTATGTTTGGTAATGACATTCCTATGTGTAAGGTATGTGTTTGATTTTTTGAGAATATGTAAATGTGAGATAAAATAATTATGATCATTTGAGGATGTTTAAGAGGACAAGGAGTGGACCTATATATTTAAAATTAGTCTTGTGTTCTTGTTTTGCTCAAGGGTAAGCTAAATAGGTGAATAGGTCTCCATGAGACCTATAAGAGCTATAAGGGCCTTATTAAAATGTGTAGATACTTAAGGGTGACCCATAGATGCTATGGATAACCTATGGATATTGTATTTCACCATGTCTTCATATGAGAGATGCCTTAAGGGATAATGCATGTATAATGGCTAACCAAGGTATTGATTATCAAGATGTATCTATAAATATTACAACCAAAGATGATGGTTTTTAGATTTGTATGACTTGGAAGAGGTGTGAGAATTGAAGTGAATAATTAAGGAAGTTAAGTTTTACCAATAGATGGTTTGAGAAGTAGAGAAAATTAAGGACTATGTGTATGACTTTTAAGTCATGTTTCTAAGGTAAGAATAATTCTCTTGTAGGTTGAGCATGAGTGAAGAGGTCTAGAGTGATCTAAAAGGGATGATTTTGATGTCTTAAAAATGATTGAATAATTATTGATGTTTATGTCATATTGGTGGTTGATCTGAGAGGTAGATTAGTGTGTCAACTATGTGTATGACCATATGGTTATGTTGTTAAAGCTTTGATAGAGTTGTTGCTATGAAGGATGCATTGAGTGTGAAGAATTTAAGAGTGGGGTTAGTTAGGATATTTAATGTGTCCTAATTGATCTTTGTGTGGTGGTTCAAGTATGTAATGTGCTTTGGATAATAGGGTGTGTTGGGTGATATATTTATTATTGAAAGGTGAGAAGCATTATATCTAGAGATCCATCATCAGGTGTTGAAGACATCAATCCAAAGTGGAAGTGTTCTTATCAAAGGAGGGTCTAAAGGAGTTGGTATTCCTTAGGAGTAGTTGATCCTTGTAAAATACGTTTTTTAATAAAGGAAATTGGTCTAAAGTTGTTGATCATCTTAGGGGAATGTGCTCCTTATGGAATAGGTGTTTCACTAAATACCTTTGGTTAGGAGGAAAAGATTAAGGTTTTTTGGTATAAAGGAGTTGATCAGTCTCTTATTTGTCATTTCTTATAAGATAGCAGTCCATTTGTATTTTAGGATTTAGAGTGGGTTTCATTCCCCATGAGGGTTTCCCCTAGGAACTATGTGTTATGTGTTTGATCTTCTATGTGCATTTCATGAATGAGCTCTCTTTTTAATGTTGCTTGATCAAGTTGATATATGATATTTTTTCAATAGTTTAAAAGGGAATAAAATTGAAATTGTAATATTTGGACTCACTAATTCACCCCCTATCTTAGTGATTATACCTCTAACAATTGTATGGCTCATTAGTAGGTGCTATATGAAATATTATTTTAACTTAATCAAAATTATTTTGGATATGAAATCTAAATATTATTTTCATATACCATTTATACACCATAAATTAGTCAAGAAACTACACATATCATATCTTTTCACAGTCTTTTCATAAGAGACTCCAATTGGATAATATGAACCTTATTCACATTTGGCCATGTCTTTCATTTTACTCATATTAGTCTCATTTCATGTTTGAGTCACCTTTTTTCCTATTCTTAGTCATCCCAAGCCTCTCAAATACTCATTCCACCTTAGCCGAGTTAGGTTTTCTATCCTCTTTCCATCCCCAAGGTCCTAGGACTCTAAGATAGGATCAATGGGATTAGGCTATAGTGTTGGTGCCACTAGTGTTTATTTATAACACTCTTATTTAGGGTCATTTTTAACTCCAATGGTTAGTTTATTTCACTAGATGAGTCCCAACCCCTTTCTTATCTTCATCCCTAATTTTTCCCATGTTGACCAAATTTGATTAAAGCTCCCAAATTCAAAATAAAGGGTCTCCTATATAAAGGACTACACAAATAATTTTATTTCTAACACTTACTACTTTGGCACATTACATAATTAACATTAGTCAATAGTATAGCTCAATGTTTTGCATCACACATAGACTTGTATGCTTGATCAAGGAGGGGCTTAGGTGAAAATTCATTATTTCATATATTGTGCATGTTGATTATGTATGTTCCCTAAAGGAAAACTACACTTGATCTCAGCTCATAGATTGATGGTTAATGTAGGCAATGATTAGGAAAATAAGGGTTGTATATCATGTGATATTTCTTCCCCCAACCTAATTTTTGCTTGATTTACTTTTGTTGCATTTGTTATTTTCATGTGTGAAGATAGATACATGGTTTTGAAATTGAAATAGATCTATAGTGATCTCTGTTGACTTTCAACCTTTGAAATTTTATACATAGGCTCACATTGAGGCATCAAACAAAACATAGAAAGCTCAGATCTCTTAAATAATAGTGATAGAGGTGGAATATAATACTGGTACCACTCCTGTCTACTTTTATTTTTTTTGTCTAATCATAAAATGAATGTTAGATCTAGATTCATGATAGTGTCCCAATTCTGCATCATAATTTCCATCTCTTAAATCATTCATTTCAATCCATTTTTACATAATTTTGTTTCTCTTCCTCATGTGAATTATTTCATAAAAATCTATATTTTTCATCATATTGAACTATATTTTTCCTCTTACTCTAGACCCTTTATTTTTTAGGATCTAAACAATAGATTTCCAAAATTAATAAAACATTTGGTGAACCTGACTTACTTCAAACAAATCTTAAACCCTAGGTACCCTTAGGGTTTTTCCTTCATATTTTTTGAAAAAAAATTAATTTTAAATTTATGATTTTTGTATAGACTTTTGTATATTTATTCTATTCCAAATTATTTTTAGAATTTAAATTATTGGCATAATTTTCAAAAAATTAAAACCCTAGCTGAAAACCATAGATTTCCAATCTAGGTCCTCAAACCCCAAGCCTTCCTTGCAAATTTTAGAAAAATATTTGGAATTTTTACAAATTATTTACATTGTCAAAATAATTCAAATTTTCAATATTAGTAGTTTTTTGTGCAAAAATTCAATTTCAAACATCTAATTTTTGTGTTAAATTTTTTTCATTTATTCTATTCAAATTTATTTTTAGAATTTAAATTATTGGTATAATTTTCAAAAATTCTAAAACCCTAGCTCAAAAACCTAGATTTCTTTATTAGGTCCTCAAACCCCCAACATTCCTTAAAATTTTTAGAAGACTATTATGGAATTTTTTGGAAATTATTTACTTTGTCAAAAAAAAAAATTTAAATTTTTAATATTAGTAGTTTTCTTGTGAAAAAATTTAATTTCAAATCTCTAATTTTTGTATTAATTTTTATGCATTTATTCTATTAAAATTTATTTATAGAATTTAAATTATTGGAGTAATTTTTAAAATTTATAAAACCCTATATTTCCAAACTAAGTCCTCAAATCCCAAGTTTTCCTCCCTTAAAAGTTTTAGAAAAATAATTTCTATTTTTTTTGTAATTTGTTTACTTTATCAATCATAATTTCAAAATATTTATTTTAGTAGTTATTTTTAAATTCATTTACTTAATAGTAATTTTACACACACTCTTTGGTGAAATAAATAAAATGGCCACTAAGGCACTTTTCCCCTCTCATTCCATAGATCAATTTATAAATTCTTCTCATAATTATGACAATGAATGGACAAATTTGAAAAATTTCACATTATATAAAAATGTGGAAAATAATTTTATTTATAATGAAGATAATTACCATTATTTTTAATGAAGAATATGATATACATGAAATTGATAGAGAAGCACAAATAGATTCATCTTCTTCTCTCAAACCTATCTCTTTTATTCCTTCTTCTAAAGAAAATAATTTTGATAAATTGGAAAAATACTTCTTACCTCATTCTCCTCTACACAATGCACCAAATGAATAAATTAGTCATGCACTTCCAAGTGAAACCTAATTGGGTGATAATTTGGCTTCCATCTCTCTCTCTCTCTCTCTCTCTCTCCTCTCTCTCTCTCTCTCTCTCTCTCTCTCTCTCTCTCTCTCTCTCTCCTCTCTCTCTCTCTCTACTCTCTCTCTCTCTCTCTCTCTCTCTCTCTCCTCTCTCTCTCTCTCTCTCTCCTCTCTCTCCTCTCTCTCTCTCTCTCTTCTCTCTCTCTCTCTCTCTCTCTCTCTCTCTCTCTCTCTCTCTCTCTCTCTCTCTCCTTCAATGTTAAATTAGAACAATATAAATGTAATATAATCAAATTACCACTACATATTCCAAATGTGCATATCATGTTCTTAACTCTTATTTAACAAAAGAATGTCTAAATGAAAACTCTTCTTCTTTTTATCTCTTACTTCTTGTGAAAATAACTCATGTGTTATAGTCATGGATAACATTAATGCACATTATATTTCAATTTCAAATGATACTTTATTTCATATTATAAAATAATTAAACTCTTCCCTTACACCTCTCCCTAGTTACACTAAAAGTGATAATGAGTATGATAGTGAACATGTAAATGAATATGAAAATGAGAGTGATTATGAAAAATATTCCAATGATGACAATACATGAAAAAATGATAATTATTATTCACATAATGAAGAAAAAAATGCATCTCATATTTCTAACTCTTCTCTCACTCCTCATCTTAAATATAATGCAGTTCAAAATGTTGTCTCTACTTATATGTGTGATTATATTTCAAATAATGCACATGTTAATGCTAATATCCCATCTTCTACTCAATTATAATTTGATACACTTAAACATAAAGATATCAATGAATCTCCTAGGACACCCCTCATTATAGTAGAACCTAGTTCTCAGTCTTCACCTAAAGAGAATGGTAGCCCAAATACCTCTAGTAAGGTCCAAGTTACCGTTACTCCCAAGGTTCAAGTGAGCACACCCCTTCTTTATGATCTAATTATTAAATTTAGCATTACCATGGCTAAAATTAACAATCAAATTCAATGATTAAATGAACCACTTCAGATGTTAATGTACCATCCTAGGAGATTATCTCTTTAATGCATGTAGTTGATGAATTATAACACCAAGTACATCTCCTTACCTTGGAAAAAAAGGCCTATAAGTGTTGGATGGATGTTAATGATTTACATGGTAACTCTCTTCTAAAAAAATTTAT
>JARHVA010008042.1:372500-566274 GCA_037957365.1 Torreya grandis | reverse complement strand
GGGTAGATAAAGTAAATTATTGGGTTATAAAGCTTATTATGGGTTAAGGGAGATGGGTTGATGAGCTGGAGATGGTACCATGGCATAGGGCAAGAGATAGTTTGGGCTTTTACAAGATATTCTCCCTACCTTCCTTTGATACAGGAGGGATGACATAGAGTAACCCTTTACCATTGCTCAAGGAGATTGATGGGATAGATTTTGAGGAGCTACCAATAGGGCTAGGTGTTGGGGACCTAGGGTGTACAGATGCCTATACAGCTTGGTGGGTAGGGTTGAATCTGATGATGGAGGTTAGGAGGCCACCATTAGACTTACAGGGTCTAGTTAGGGAGAGAGATGCAGTGCTATAGGCATGAGATATAATAGTATGGGCTCGAGATGTAGTGGTGTAGGATTAAGAGATGACACAAGTAGAGGTTTTAGCCTTACAAGGGTAGGTAGTGATGTTGCAAGGTTAGAATGGGGCTTTGTAGGGTCAGGTCATATCACTATAGGATTAGATGACTATTTTATAGGGTCAAGTGATTGTATTGATGGTAGAGAGATATTCTAAGAGTAGCAATTTTCCAAGCCACTCCTCCTCCTCCACCACCACCATTGGGACCAGTATAGGTTGTGCCATCATCAGGTACCATGGGTCCTTCATAGACTATATCAATGGTGAGGTATTTGACTGCCCTAGATGAGATTACTTACTATGAGAGGGTGCTTAGAGAGTTTTTTTAGATACAATGATATTTAGAGTTTAGAGAGTAGGAGAGGTTGATGTCACGTGTGATAGCTTATAATTCACATTGACACAGACAAATAGAGAGTGGTGATGATACTACATCCTCATGACCTCAGGGAGAGCCTCAAGGACCCTGAGTATTAATGCTTACCAGTTTTTGTTTATATATGTTATATGTATATTGGCCTATGAGCCGAAGATGTGAGATGTAAATTTTGAGAGGGATTTATGATATTTTGATGATGTAGATGATAAACATGTATTTGATCACATATTTATATATGATATGTTCATTTATTGCCATGTGTTTATTTGAGATGTGTTGTTTATGTTTAATATTTTGATATGGATGATGTTAATTTAGATGATGATAATGTTATTGGATGTTAGACTAGCCTTTCCCATTTATGTGATGGTATATGCATAGTTGATTAGTTAGCTTCATATTAGCATTTTTCCATATTTGTGATGGTGTATGCTTAAAATAAGAATGTTGGTTATGTTAGTTTATTTCAGCATTTTTCCATATTTGTGATGGTGTATGTTTAAAATAAATATGTTGATTAGGTAAATGTTGGTATGACATTGTTTCTTCATCTCAAATAGAGATAATGACATGTGATGTGGATGGAAAAATAAAAGGTAGAATGCTCATTCATTGGTAAAGACCATATTTTAGCACATAAATAGGCTAAAAAAATGAGCCTCTTTCATGCATTATATCTTTGAACCATTGTGTTTGTTATAGAAGCATCATGTTTACCTCATGTTAAGTGAGCTTCATAGTCCCTTGAAAGAGTATGAGGGGAAAATGGGTAGAATGATGGAAAATGTTTAGATATCATAACCTACCAAGAAGAAATGATATGTCCCTTTTGTGGGTGACCCGAGAGCTAATATAGGCAAGTCCATGACTTAAAAGTTTTTTTTTTATGTGATGATCAATGTTGGAAGCCTAAAATGGGATTTTGTATAGGTTAATATCATGCAAAGATGTGGAAAGCCCTTTGTATTTGTTTTTCCCTTTGAGAACAAATCTTGGCTTAGCCATCCTTCAAGAGAGTGGTCTAAGTGTTTTTTTAAAATTTAAATAGATATCCTTTAAGGGAGCATTCTAATGATAATAGAAAATGGAAGTTACATAGCTGTCCTTGAAGTGAGCTATCTACATTGCAAAACATGACCTGATATTTTATAACTTTTTCAAATATACCATTTTTTTAACTTTTAGTCATGGACAAGACTATAAAGGCTTAGGAGTTTTCCACTATGAGGATAAAACCATACTACTGTGTATGTTATCTAAGTGTATAGGAGTAAGGGTGAAGAAGTAGGGAAATGAATGTAATAGGGATGATCAATGGATGATCTCAAGTTAAACATAAAGTAAAGTGATGTTGGTTTAAAAAAAGAATGATTGTAGATGCAATGTATTTAAAGGCTCTGGTTTTGGCCTTCCTTCAAGAGAAGATAAGTGATAAGTTCCTGAACCATACTTGTGAGTTATGATATAAGTTCCAAGCCAATTAGGAGTGAATTTACTCCATTTTATTTTCTCCATGTTTGTCACATGTTAATTTTCTTTTAAGATAAGATCTCCTATATTGAAATCTCACTCTTTGAGGTTTTTGTTATAAGCATGTTTGATATGCTCTTGATAGACTTGGAGGTGGTTGAGGGATATGAGACAACGTTCATCAAGTAATTCAACTTGGGCCAAATGTTCTTGGTGAAAGTCATCGTTAGTGAGTATGTCATGTAGAGAAATGTAAAGAGAAGGAATATGGACCTCAAGAGGCAAAACAACCTCTATCCCATATACTAATGAAAAAGGTGTATCACCCATAGGAGTTCAAATGCTAGTGCGATAAGCCCATAAAGAAAAAGGAAGGTGTGTATGCCAATCCTTTCCCATGTCACTAACTACCTTCATGAGAATCTTGGTTAAAGTTTTGTTATAAGCTTCTACCTGTCTATTAGCTTGTGGATAGTATGGTGATGAGAAGTTTAGTTTGATTCCAAATGCATCACAAAGACCTTAAATAGTCTTGTTTTTAAAAGACTTACCATTATCTATTATAATCTTGTGAGGTACACCAAAATGATAGATGATGTGATAATTAATGAAGTCAATAATTTTGTCAGCTTTAGTGGAGATAAGAGGCATGGCCTCAACCTACTTGGTGAAGTATTTAGTGGCAGTAATGATAGAGTGACGATGAAGTAATTAATGAGGGTTAATCTCTCTAATTATATCCAAGCCCCATTGAGAGAAGGGCCAAAAGTCTTTGGAAACTTGTAGTGCATGACTGGGAACATGAAGAAGGTTAACGTGTTGACATTTGATGTAATGTCAAACATAGTCAGCATAGTCTTGATGAAGTGTGGGCCAATAATAGCCAAGTTGAAGAATACGTTTAGCAACTATGTGACCATTGAAATTCCCACCACAAATACCATCATGGAATTCCTTAATAACAAAGGGAGTCTCAGTCATAGTTAGGCATCTAAGGAGAAAACCATCAAAACTTTGATCTTAGAGAAGTTCCTTTAGTATAGTGTAATGAGTGGCATGTTTTATGATGGCATGTTTCACATTATTAGAAAGATCAAGAGGGGTAATAGAGAAGGAAAGATAATCCATGAGTTGTTTGTACCATAAATCTTGTGGGTTGGTTACATTTTTGACAAAGAGGATGTTAGCTGAGACGTAGGAGGTAATGTTAAGTGATGCATAATGACACAGATTCTTGAAGAGGAGGATGAAGAGGGTATGTGTGAAGTAAGTGAATCCATCATATTATAAAACTTATTTGTGGATCAGGGAATAGTTTTTAAGAGATAAGAGTCAAATGATCCCAAGAGTGTATCTAAACGACGTTTATACCATTGTAGAATTTCATTTTTACATAGGTAGGAAACATTAAATTGGTTAACCACTAGTTGAGAATCACCAAAAATTGTGATGGATTTGATACCTAAGAAGAGATCTATTTAAATTCCTAGAATCAAAGCCTCATATTCAACCATATTGTTAGTGATTTCAAAATCTAGTTTAAATGACAAAGACATAGGCTCACCATCTAGAGGAATAAGTATGACCCCCATACCCCCATCATGTTGGCATTTAGATCCATCAAAAAACATCATCATTTGATAGGAAATGTCATCAGTGGAGAGTGTTGCAATAGATTCATTAGGGAATTCAAGGTTTGAAGGTTGATTGTTAGGTAAAGGGGGTAGCAGGTAACTAGTCCATGATTGTTTGCCCTTTAATAGATTTTTGTTGAATAAAATCTAATTTGAATTAAATAAGAAGCATGAGCCACTAAGCTACACATTGGTTGTGGTAAGGTTTGGAATACATATATTTGAGAGGATCAGTATGGGTGACCACATAGGTTGTGTGATTTAGGAGATAATGGTCAAGCTTAGAGGAAAAAAAGACCAATGCAAGGCAAAGTTTTTTAGTGTGGGTATATCAAGTCTCATAATCAATAAGTGCATGAATTATGTAATAAACCACCTACTCTTGATGTTGGTCATCTCGATGTGCAATCATAACACCTAAATAATGGTCTGTTGTGAAGATGTACAAGTAAAAAGGCTGATTTTCATTAGGTGGAATAAGAACTGGTAGGGAAAGGAGGTATTGTTTAAGTGTGTCAAAATCTTCTTGGTAGTCTATATTCATTAGAAGGAGACATCCTTTTTGAGGATATGGTGAAAGGGTTGGTAGCAATCTGACAATTGGGAAATGAAGTGTCGAATTGACTAAAGTTTGCCTTGTAGGCTATGGAGTTGTTTGATATTAGTAGGTGGAGGCATCTCTAGGATTGCTCTAACCTTAGTAGGATCAACCTTAATACCACAGAGTGAAATGATAAAACCTAAGAGTTTACCAAAAAGAACACCAAAGACACATCTATTTGAGTTTAGTTGAATGTTATATGGGAGAAGACAAGTGCATATGGTTTTGAAAATTGTCAAGTGTTCTTGGCAAAGTTTAGACTTACCAAGTAAGTTATCCATGTAATATTCCATAATTTTGTGTAAGAGATCATGAAAAATGTAGGTCATGGCATGTTAGTAAGTTACACTAACATTTTTTAGGCCAAAAGGCATGACCCAATAATAGAAAGTCCCCCATGGGGTAATAAGGGTCATTTTGTGTTGATCCTTAGGAATAATCAGGATTTGATTATATCCAAAGAATCTATCTATAAGTGATATCATATCATGGCCAACTATTAGATCAATAAGTTGGTTGATACTAAGCAATGGGAAATCGTCTTTCAGATAAGCAAGGTTTAAATCATGATAATTAAAGAACGTACAAATTCCCTTGGTCACTTTTGTGATAGGAACAATATTGGAAATCCATTGTGGGTAGTTAATGGGTTGGATAAAGTTAATAGAAAGGAGGAATTAGAGCTCTTTTTGGACAAGAAGAATGATATGAGGATGCATTTTGAAAATCTTCTAATTAACAGGTTTAACATCTTGATTGGTGATAATATTATGGGTGATGATAGAGGGGTCAATTCTAGGCATGTCATTGTAAGAGCAAGCGAAGGCTTTGCTATGGTCATTAAGAAATGTGGCATAATTATCTTACTTAGAGGACTCTAAAGATTGGCTAATCTTGAGGATGCAAGGGTTATTGTGGGAGGGCAGGTTGATAACAATGGTTGATTCATTTAAGATAGCCTGGGTTTTAGATGGGAGCGATCATTGGATATAAGAATCATCTGCACCCATGTAGGTGAGAATTGCATCATCATCCTGACATTGGATAGTGTTAATAGTGGGAGAATCTTCATCAATTATCTTAGGATGAACAAGAGGAAGGGACTTTATTTCATACCCTAAAGATAAGTGAGAAGCATTGAATGGATGGCATTTATTGAAAAAAAATTAGGAGGTATAGATACCTTTGATTTTGTAGGTGATGGTGGAGAATGAGAGATTAGTTCTTCGATAATTAGTTCATGGGATTTTTTAGTGAGTTTATTTGGTTTTTCATATCCAAGCCCATGCCTTTTTCTGGAATTTTTAATGGTGTTGCTAGTAGGATATTCAATAGGCATGTGGACACCTTGTTCATAATGACTCAAACCAAATCCTTTCTAGGCACACCTATATAGGTAGGTGTGAGAAAATCTAGGGTTACTTAGGAAAGAGAAGTCATAGGTAAATGGTTTTGGTGAAGAAGATGGATTGCTAATAGTGGGAGCTCGATCAATTCCTCCATATGTGAAATTGGTTCAAAGGTTAGGGGGACCATAAGGGATGACCATCCCAATACGGGGATCATAATTTGGTTGTATGTGAAGCCTTCCATATTATTGTGGAGTATAAAACATGTCTAGTGTCAAAAAATGATATTCGCCAAGTGACAAATGTTGAAATGTCTCCTTTATGGGATCTTTGTTAGGAATTTATGTTACCAGTATCTGTGTAACCACAGAAGTGGAGCTAGTGGAAGCTTCAAAAGCATCATGCGAGGAAGATGATTTTTTTAATGGGATGAAAACATCATTGGGACTATAGGTCATATTATATGTTTTAAATAGAGGTGGGTTAGTAGGTATAACATTTACTTTTCCATCATGTTCAAACTTGACACAATGGTGTAAATTTGAGGGTACAAATGCCATAACATGTATCCAAGGTCATCCAAGTAGTATGTTATATCATAACTCTCTTCCATAATATATAAGATCTCATGAATTGTGTAAGGGCTTACATAAATATGTAAGACAATAGTGCCCACTATAGTAGCTATAGTGTTATTAAAGGAATAGAGTACAACATCAGTTTGAGACATGCAATTGTCAGGAAGGGCTAGTTTGTTTATAGGCATGGGTGGAAATAATATTAATACTAGATCCCCCATCGATCATAACTCTCTTGATATGAGTTTGATCAATATATGCGGTAATAAAAGGGGCAAAATCTTGATCTTTAGGGTGTTGAAGTGGATGAATTCTTGAAAGAAATCAGGGAGACAAAATTAAGGGAGCTGACCAAAGCTACAAGAGGTTAGGGATCATCTGATTGTACCTCAATTACTTGCAAATCACTAGTCAAATCTTGATGGTGTTGGGATGAGCTTTGGATTAACTCATACAAAGACATCTTCATAGGATTTTGGTGAAGCTGCTTCACTATTGAGCTTTGAATAACATCTAGAGATGTTGTTTTAGGAACACCCAAGATGGAAATCTTAGGGTTAGTAAGGTGAGTGTCTTTGGTGAAGGGATGGGTCCAAGGTGTAGTGACCTTTTCCTTAGATTTATCCTTTTGGTTTTGTGACCTTGTGGCCACATTAACTATGTTGATTTCAAAAATTGGTGAAGGAGGTGGTAAAGGGGTTATAATGACATCTTTGGGTTTGAATTTTGGTGGAATAGTAGGAGGCACTGTAGATGTCAAAGGTGGAATAACAAGAAGGTTAATGATAGTGTCATCAAAAAGGGTATCAACATCAAAGTGTTGCTGAATAACCACTATGAGGGCTTTACAATTTTTAGTATCATGTCTAGGTGAATGATGATATAAATAAATTTGTGTATCATCAAACCAAGATGGCTTCATGTCAAGAGGAATATAAGGCTTAATTGGGGGAAGAGTTATCACTGAAGCTTGCAATAATTGATGAAATAAAAATCTTTGGGAGTGTACAAGTGGGCTTGTACTTATTGTAATAATAAGAGTGGACACCTTCTTTTGTTTTGGTGTTGGAAGAATAATTTTACATGGTATCTTATTTAGTGATAGTGAAGTTACATGTTTTATTGTCACTTTCTTAGTATCAGATGTGAGAGGTATACTAGATGGCAAAGGAAGGAGTGGAGGTAGCTTATCTTTTTTTTTGGATTGGTTATATGATATTCCAACTAAAGTAGAAGGATGTGGCCCCAAAATGGATGGTAAAGTTGAGGGTTAAAGAAGGGATTAGCAAGACCTAGAAGGCTTAACATTCTTTTATGTTTTAAGGTGATAAAATGTAACTTGTGGTTGAGGAGTCAAATCTAATTTCACCTATGGATGAATTAAATTAGAAATGAGCCATACACTTAAAGGCTTGATTTGCTTTAATGTAATAGTTTCCTACGAGGGTGAGGGTTATATCATAGATGGTTGAACTTATGGTGATTTTGGTGAAGAAGCTCTATCTTTGTCAAAGACCTTAGGGTAAAGGGTAGTAAGGGGATTGGTGGTAAAGGTCGACGTTCATTGTGTTGGATATTGAGTTTTAAGGTAGTCCCAAAATGTCATGTGGTCAAGCTTCATGGACTCAATAAATTCTAGAATTTTCACCAAATGTGATAAGGGTTTTGATGAAGTTGACATAGGCCTTACGGTTGCATCTTTAGAAAGATATGGTGTTTGGGAAAGAGGGGAATTATTGGTTTCTACTACTTTGGGCTAAAGACAAGAAAGAACCGCAACAGGGTCTTCTTTGACAGAGATGGGAGAAGAGACTTGATCTACCATGGTTGGAGGGGAGGTAGGAGAAGTAGGTTCCTCAAGAGGATAAAACATAGGTATTATGGATCCCTTAATATGTGGGTGAGGCATGGGTAAAGTATAATCCATAGGTAAAAGAAGGGGTAAGATTGGTGCAATTGGAGTAAGCAAAATAGGTCTCTCGTCTATTATGGAAGTAGATGATATGGACTCTTCTAAGTGAAAAGGTAAGGTGGGTGGAGTACCACTCTCCATAGGTGGAGGAAAAGTAGGCAAATAAGGTCCCTAAAGAGGGTATAATGTAGGAATGATGTTCCATTCAACATGTGGTTGATGGGTAGGTATGTTGGAAATATTGTCATTGATGTCAAAGGTCTAATATTATTGGTGATAAAGGCCCCATTGTATTTAATGTTGTTTGTAATAAATATATACTGGATAATATGAGTTAATATTTATTTAAAATTAACAAATATATTTTTGGTTGCATATGAGACAAAAGAAGGGCCCATGGATAAGTTGCAGAGCCATGGGGTAAAGACAAAAGAAGGATGGGATGCATTTTCCCATGAAGAGTCATCTTGGGGAATACCAAGAGTCACCAAGTGAAGACAAAAGAGTAATGGAAAAATTTCTCATAAGGGACACTTTGAGGATATGAAAAGTCACCAAAGATAAGGACAAAAGTGGGAAGGACATTTTTGGTCATGAAGGGTCACCACATGACTTTTCAAAGGCTTGAATATGAAGGGTCATCCAAGATTGGTGCCATTTTCCATGAGGATTGAAGGGTCACAAAGGGGGAAGGCAAAAGGTCATTTGAAAAGCTATAAATAAAGGCTTGAGAAGCCATTTGTAAATATGGAAGTGAGAGGTTGATTTGATATTGTAATATCTCACTTAGAAGAGCAATTACAAGAGATGAATATGATTTGTATTTTTTATATCTAGCTTAGAAGAGCAAAGGTGAGAGAGAGGAAGGAGATGTTGTATTGATCTATCATTTGTTGAGATAGCAACATTGAGAGATAGGCATGTGGTATACACAAAGGGGTTGGTGCTCCTGTGGGTTGGTGCTCACGAATTATTACTGGGTTGGTGCTTGGCAAAGGGGTTGGTGCTCCTGTGGGTTGGTGCTCACAAATAGTAGCTGGGTTGGTGCTCGGCAAAGGGGTTTGAAGCTCCTATGGGTTGGTGCTCATGAATTTTAGCTAAGGTTGGTACTTGCAAAGGGGTATGGTGGTCCTGTGGGTTTTTTCTCATGAATATACTTGAGATTGTTCTCCATGGTTTTTCCCACATTGGGTTTCCATGTTATATCTGGTGTCTCTCTCTATCTTGTGTGATGTTTATTGTTTGAGTTTTATTACATGTCTAGAATGTTTGATTAAGTGGAATTTAGTTAAAGGAAAGATTTATAAGATATATGATATACTAATTCATCCCCCTCTCAGTATATCCCATGCTTAACAATTGGTATCAGAGTAGGTTCCTTCAAAAAGGGTTTAACAGCTTGAAGGTAGATCAAAGAAAAGCACAAGATGGCCAAGCAGCTAAAGAAGGAGAATCAAGAGTTAAAATCTATGGTTGAGGCTCTTACGGAAAAGGTGTGTATCTTAGATTCTAAGTTTGCTATAAAAGTAAAAGAAAATAAGATATTTATTCAAGATCTTAAGAATCAATTAGAGGTTACAAATTCAATTTTAACATCAAAAGAAGAAGAGTGTAATCAGTTGAAGGATGAGTTAGGTTCTTTAAAGGATAATCATGAGAAGCTTATAATCAAGGTTGAGAAAGATCATGAAATATTGGTCCAAGGAAAGAAGGATGCAAGTTTTGAAGGCAAATCAAACAAGTCAATCAGGCAGCCCAATGCTTTTAAGTTTTCAAATTCTTTTCATGGCCGTTGTTTTGTTTGTCATCATGTTGGTCATAGGGCAAGAGATTGTATGAGGAGAAGCAATCAGTCAAAGTGAGATCATAGTCACATTCAAGAAAAAGGTATGAGAAATATTATTTTATTTTGTTGTCATGAGGTTGGCCATATTGCTAGATTATGTCAAAATAAAGTAAAGAGATATTCAAGGTATGTCAAAGGATATAGAGACCCTAGAAAATATGAGAAAAGATGAATTCAGGTTTGGAGACCTAAAATAGTAAAAGTTGATCAGGTTGAGTTCAAGAATGAAAATGAATTACTTGCTATAGTAGATAAAGAATCAGATAAGAAGGATTGTGTAGAATCTCATGTTATATTTGAGCATGAGCTTTGTGAAGATAAGATAGTTGCAAAAGTTGAGAAAAGGAAAAACATCATAAATGATAAGGTTAGTAAGTCAAAAAGGTTAGACATGCTTAAATGGATTCTAAAAAAAAAACACAAGAAGATCAAGGAAGAAATAGAGGAGATGTGGGAATCTCCTGAGATTTATTTCTAGAACCCTATTGTGTGGGGTGTCTCTTCTAGGCTTCAAGGAGACACTTTTAATAATTGAAGCATGGTGGATGCTATTGGGTCTTGGTTATGTTGCATGACAAGAAGGTGAGTTGGAAAATTAATTTTTATATCTTTTGAGTGAATATATTTTTGAAGAAAATTTTGCATCAATATTATGGTTTGAGGCTATTAGAATGATTCTTGCATATGCAGTGTTTCAAATGATTATGGTCATAAGAAATTAGAATGTTGAAAAAGAGATAATAGTTTCAAAAAGAAAGAAAATAATACTCATGCAGATTCAATGAAGAAGGATCAGAGTTTCAAAGTTCCATTCATTACGAAGAAGGTTCAAACATGTTCATGGTAGAAGAAACAACTTGAAGATTCTATGTTGGTGCAAATAGCTTTGCATGTAAGAAATAAAGATCAACCATGGTTCATTGATAATGGATGTTCGAGGCATATGATAGGAGATAAGAGTAAAGAAGATCAATGGTGGCATAGTGAAATTTGAAGATAAAACCACTGCGAGGATAGCCGAAAAAGGTATTTTAAGTTTGGATATTAGTAGAACCAAAGCTAAGAATGTTTGGTAAGCATAATATTTTGAGTGTAAGTTAAATATGTGTTCAAGGATACACCTTAAAGTTTCATGCGAAAGGTTGTGAGATTAGAAGGAAATATTCAAATGAGTTGATTGCAGATTCTCAAAGGACATGCAATGTTTTAATCAGATATCTTCTCAAAGACATGCGAGAGGAGTTGGGAGTAATTTATATTACTTCCTGCCATTGATGTTCAGCATCACGTGAGGGGTAGCTAAGTGTTAGCTCCAGGTAGGCCCTTTGCCATTGATGTCAAAGGGGGAGAATAATAGGTATAGGTGCAG
Source organism: Torreya grandis (assembly GCA_037957365.1). Lineage (NCBI taxonomy): Eukaryota > Viridiplantae > Streptophyta > Pinopsida > Cupressales > Taxaceae > Torreya > Torreya grandis. The sequence goes on along the minus strand of JARHVA010008042.1, from coordinate 554,736 downwards.
AAAATAGGTACAGGGAATAGGTATAGGTTGCTAAAATAAGGGGGAGTTACTGTATGTTTTTAGATGACGATATGTGCAGGTGACAAGATGTGGCAGTTTCAGGATTGAGGTTACCATCAATGACAAAGGGGGAGATTGTTGGAAATATTGTCATTGATGTCAAAGGTCTAGTATTATTGGTGATAAAGGCTCTATTGCATTTAATGTTGTTTGTAATAAATATATCTTGGCTAATATGAGTTAATATTTATTTAATATTAACGAATATATTTTTGGTTGCATATGAGATAAAAGAAGGGCCCATGGAGAAGTTGAAGAGCCACGGGGTAAAGACAAAAGAAGGATGGGATGCATTTTCCCATGAAGAGTCATCTTGGGGAATACCAAGAGTCACCAAGTGAAGACAAAAGAGTAAGGGTGAAATTTCTCATGAAGGGACACTTTGAGGAATACGAAAAGTCACCAAAGATAAGGAAAAAAGTGGGAAGGACATTTTTGGTCATGAAGGGTCACCACATGACTTTTCAAAGGCTTGAATATGAAGGGTCATCCAAGATTGGTGCCATTTTCCATGAGGATTGAAGGGTCACAAAGGAGGAAGGCCAAAGGTCATTTGGAAAGCTATAAATAAAGGCTTGAGAAGCCATTTGTAAATATAGAAGTGAGAGGTTGATTTGATATTGTAATATCTAGCTTAGAAGAGCAATTGTGAGAGATGAATATGAATTGTATTTGTTATATCTAGCTTAAAAGAGCAAAGGTGAGAGAGAGGAAGGAGATGTTGTATTGATCTATCATTTGTTGAGATAGAAAAATTGAGAGATAGGTGTGTGGTATACACAAAGGGGTTGGTGCTCTTGTGGGTTGGTGCTCACAAATTGTAGCTGAGGTTGGTGCTCAGCAAAGGGGTATGGTGCTCATGTGGGTTTGTTCTCATGAATATACTTGAGATTGTTCTCTATGGTTTTTCCCACATTGGGTTTCCACGTTATATCTGGTGTCTCTCTCTATCTTGTGTGATGTTTATTATTTGAGTTTTATTGCATATCTAGAATGTTTGATTAAGTGGAATTTGGTTAAAGGAAAGATTTATAAGATATATGATATACTGATTCACCCCCCCTCTCAGTATATGCCATGCTTAACAAGGTAGAGTGTGGTCTTCAAGTGGTAAGAGGATATATAATATTGGTGCAAATAGAATTGGGATTACAAGCTCCTTAGGTGGAAAAAAGAGTGGCAAAGGAGGCTCTTTCTCTCAAGGGGGTGGAATGGGTGAAATAGGATCTTCTAATTGAGGAGGAAGAATGGGAAAAATAGGTGACACTAAATGTGGGAGAGGAGACGATGAAATATGTGTCTCTTATTGAGGGGCAGGTTGAATTGAAGATAAAGGAAAAACCATATTAACTGTATGGATATTATGATCTCCTGAGCTAGTTGTGGACTAGGAAATATTTTGGTTTGGTGAATGATTAAGAAAAGGGTATTTGAACACATCTATATTTTTATTGGGAGGTCCATTAGGATTATCCAAGATGAGCTCACCTCTATCAAGCATATTTTGAACAATTTTCTTGAGTGTCTTGTAATTATTAGAGTTATGACCTTTAACTTGATGGTAACCATAAAACTCATCTTCCTTGTATCAGGTTGGGATAGGATGGGAAGCATCAAAATATATAAAAGGCTTAATTTGAGGAAGGGTTATGACACCTTACTACAAAGTTTATCCAAAATGGATGTATATGATTTCCTAATGAGAGCATATTGTCTTTATTCATACCATTGTTGGAATTGCTTGGTCAGATTTTGAGAAGTCACAGTATTTGATTAGTTTGTGGTTATGGAAGAGGTTGACTTAATGACCACCACATTAGTAGATCCTTTAACCTTTTGGTTAGAAGGAGAGGTCTTAGAGGAGGAGTCATTTGCCTTAGTATTGGGATTCTTATTGTATAACTTGACTTTACCTTCATCAATAATGTGAACCTCGAGTTTCTGTGCCATGGTAAAAGCTTCATCAAATGTGTGGAAAGTTTATAATCATAATGTGGATGAGATGTGCTTATCACATGCCCTTGAGAAAAGTTCAATAAGCTCAGGTTGGGGTGAGGATAAGGAGAGTTGATTGATCAAACTCCTCCAATGAGTGACAAAATTAGCAATAGATTCATTATTAAATTGTCTGATAAAATATAGGTCTGTTATAGAAACCTTCTTAAAAATGCTAATAGGGAAATGGTCTAGGAAATTTTTTGATAGTTGGGTAAACAAGAAAAGAGAGTGCTAAGGTATAGAGCTATACCAATCCAAGGCAACACCTGAAAGAGATAGGGAAAATGTGAAGTAGTAACACATCATCATGTCCTATTAAATAACAAGCCTATCTAAATGCTTGCAAGTGCTAGTATGGGTCATCTTTAATATGAAAACAAGTAAATATAGGGAGTTCCCATTGGCTTGGATAAGGGTGAATAAGCATAGAAGGATGAATTGGTTCATTTCATATCTTATCATAAGATAGTACATTCTTTGAACTAGAAACAAATGTCTCTAAATTAGACATCTTATCCATTAGCATCTTAATGAGGTATAGAGGGGGATTAGTTTGAGGGATTCCTCCTAAGTTATAGGGAAGTTGATAGGAAGTGGAGGGAGCATATGACATAACTTTCTGAGGTTGTGTCAGGGTAACATAAGGATAATGAGTCATAGGCTGAGGTATGGAAAGAAAAGGGAGTTGTCCCATTGGGTTGGAAACTATGCCTTAGTTGGTTTTTATTACTATAGGTTGAATTATTGGAATGGTTAAATTGGATTAAGGGCGAGACATAACTTAGGTAATTATAAGTATTATGGTGGATGGAATAAGTACCACTAAATTATGGAATGGGGTGTGACTTGGTTGAACTGGTTGTGGTTCTGAAAGTAGGGAAGTTACCCTAGTGTTTAGGTGGGATTGGGTGGTTGGAGATGCCACATTTTGGACATTATTTATAGTCAAGTTACTTTTCAAAGTGGTGGTTTGGGTAACCATGGTAAAAATAGTGGATGCAATTGAAATTGAGGTTGTCTCCATCAAAGAGGTTAGCATACCATAGATTGGGTCACCCACAGAATTATGGGTTTGACTCATAGCAAGGTAATGTTGAAGGGCTTCCATATTACGATCAAGAAATTTGGCAAAATCTTGATCTCCCTCAAGCACAATGGGAATTTGGTTAGGTCTGGGAGTATGTTCTATGTCTAAAGTATGCTCCATGATAGAATCAAAAGTAAGAGGGGAGGGTGGAAGTGCTTATCAGATTGCGTAATCAATAATTATTTTGGCTTGAGCTCATGTCAATACCATATAAGAGGTGGTTTAAATAGTCTTACTACTTTATATTTAAAATAAAATAAATAAAAACTAGGTTTGAGTGAAAGAAAATGGGTTATTTTAGCTTGATATTTTAAGCAAATAAAACTACACAATCGCTGATGTTGATAGATATGATCATTGTCGATAGAAAGAGTTTGTTGACATCGGTGGAATAACTGATGTCGATAGCTAAAGTCTATCGATGCTAGTAGTGCTAACTGATTTTAGTCACCATAAAATCTTAAGAAATGGAAGATCTAATCTTTTAAGATATTAGAAGTTGAAAATAGGTAAAATAATAGATAAAAAAGGTCTATGTAAGAAGGAATAACACTCAAAAAACTTGAAATAATAGGTTATACAAACTGAGTTTTAGAAATAGTATTGATTTTGTGAATCAATAGAAAAGTGTCCTTACCAACTCAAAAATATAAAAGGCAATTGAAAAAGAGAAAAATAACATGTGGCCAACAACTATTAAGTGCTAGAGATTAATTTTAGTCTCATGTTGGCTTATACCTTAATCAGATAGTGAGAAGAGAATTTGGTTATTGAAGGTACTAGAAAGCAATCTAGAGCTAGTTTTAGGTTTGTTTTGGTGATCAAGATGAAATCTATGTTAGACTAGGTATGTGGCTTGTAATAGGAGCTTGCTCTCCATACTTCATGAACCTAGAGATGAGCCAGACCACTTAGCCAAAATATACCTTATATCTAGAGATTATACTCTACTAGAGAATAGAGTGGGTTCTCCCTTTGGTGGTGAAATCCAAGTAGGATAGCTGGGTAGGGTAAGGTGATCCACCAAATGATGAAATATTGATTGGCCTTTTCTCAGGTGAGTTTTTATGCTTGTTTATGTGAATGTGATTTGGTTGTGTAACATAGGTATACTATGATTTATTCAAAATGCTTGTAATTAACTAGGTGAGATAATAGACAACAAATAAACTATGAAATGCAGTAAGTTTTAAACCCAAATTTAAAATGTTCAAATTTGAATGAAAATAGAGAGGAAATAGGAATAGAATATGAATTTCACTATCCTAATGTGCATACAAGAAGAATTAAAGAAGGTACTTTTTTTTTTTGTAAATAAAATGACAAATTGTTTTAGAGGCAAGGAGAAAAGAAAGAAGATTTCAGTTTTAATGCCTTTTAAATAGAGAAGTAAAATACTAGATTTTTCATTTTTAAGAAAAGAACAAAAGAAGAAAGAGGTTAAAGAAATGAAATTTCACTATAATGCACCTATATGAATGTTTAAAACAAGAAATGAACCCAAGGAAAACTCTAGGTTCCCATTGGGCATGCCAAAAATGTTTCACTAAATTTGGTCTTTTTTTAAGTCTAAAGGAAAACAAAGAGAAGGATGGGGATAAGTGATTAGAATGAACCTAGATTTAATTTGCACATCATATATAGATATTATGATCAATCCTCTTTGGCTAGGGAGGAATACTTGTAGATAAGAAAATACTCCCACAAGATATATGTTAGCAAATAAATGAGTGGGCTGCCAAGCTAGGTGCTTATTCTAGGAAGTGTGAAACTTCCCTAGAGATGAAAATCCAATTTTGTGAGGAAAAAGAATAGTAAATAACTAAAAGAGAGGTAAATAGAAAGTAAAAGAGAGATAAAGTTACCATTTTTAACAACCTATACATAACATAGAGTGATAGGGTGTAGGTGAGATGATTTGTTGGTGTTTTAGAAGTTGTCTAGGTAGGTTTTAAAGAGGCTAAGGAATTGATAGTCATTAATGTCAGTAGGTATGTGATGAGCTCAGAATATAGCTAATTTTGACACAAGAATTCTTTTGAATAATCTCAAATAGGATACTATCTTATGAAAATCATAAGTTGTTAAGTGACTATTATATGGAAAATAGGTATTTGTTTGTTTATGATTAACCAAAGACTAAACCTGCACTTTGCCATTAATGCCTAACATAATTGCATGTTTTAGTGATTGTCTAATTAAAAGGAATGCTCAAAGATAGGTGATTCCATCAACATATAAAGGAAGTTTGATTTTGATTTCCATTTGACAAAGTTTCAGACTCACAGGCAATGCCATTCTTTTGAAGGTCCCAAATCTATGGACTCTGTAGGCTTAAAACTATGGACTCCACAAACTCAAATCTATAGACTCTGTAGGCTCAAATCTACGAACTCCGTAGGCTCAAATCTATGGACTCTGCAGGCTCAAATCTATGGACTTGATAGGCTGGAATCTATGAACTATACAGGTCACTTCTTCCTACTCTGTAGGGTCAACTTTAAGGACTCAATGGAGACAAGGAGTTGAATGAGCCAGCTGGCAACTAAATAAAAGGAGAAGAATCATTCCAGTTGGTGTTTGTCAAGAAGATCGATTGTTTTCTATTCTGAAGGATTTGTTCATAGTATTTTAAGACATCTAGATTCTAGTTCTATTATAAATTGATGCTCCTATTTTCTAGTATAATTGGATTTCTAGGAAATCCAATCTTCTATATTCAAATGATCAAATTAACTAGGAATCCCTATTTTAATGCATATCTATTCTAAGTTAGTTGTATCAAAATATAATGAAGAACATGTTACATTCAAAGAGATAACAAATAATAGAGAATATAGAAGGCAATTTTTTTAAGAAGGCGTATTACAAAATACACTTTAGCTACAATTGTTTGTATGAATTATATTTTCCAAGGTTGATTAAATTTTGTTCCTGAATCTGAAAGGAGCAAGGGCCCACTCTACTCAGACATAGGAATTGCTATAGGTATTTAGGTAATCTTATGTTAATTATTGAATTTAAGTTAATTAGTATTTTGGTAATAATTGAATTTCTTTAATACAATTAAATTTATAAAGCATAAAGTATTCCTTTATTCAAAATATTTCATTTTCCAGCTAGTGTGTATTTCTTTTCCAACAAGTGTGTTATTTATTTTTCAGCAAAGTGTGTCATTTCCTTTTCAGTAAATGAGTGGCTTGTCAAGTTTTTTTGTTTGTTTCCAGCAAGAGTAAATTCATTAGTTCTAGGAACATTTCCAGATAAGGATAGATTAGAACCAACACAACACCCCCACATAGTATACATCTAGATCTACTATCTTGAGCCTTACTACAAATAGCTTCAGACACCAGCCTTGGTTGATAAGACATCAATTTGAGTATTGATTAAATGAGAGTTATAATGATAACTCATCATTTTTGGCATTGTTTCTAGGGATCACGGTGTTATTAAGGTAACCATTATTGGTCTAGAGCAAAAGAAAAAAAATATAGAAAACCTACAAAATTTCCAAAAATATTCAAGTTGATGAACCGTCCTAGAGATTCTAAAGGATGATTCATTCCAAAACCTCCACCAGAACCCTAGGTTGATACTCCTTCAAAATCTTCACGTAATAAATCAGAAAACATAAGTGAAACTCATCTATAGGGATCTCTAGAAATAAGGATAGAAACTAGGATACTACCAAAAATAACCAATTGGACAAATTCCTTAAGATCAATCTCTCATAGGAAGACATCACTTAGGAATTACCAAAGATTTGGAAGAAGCATTTCAAAGATCCATAGCTGAGGAAGAATTTGAAAACCTTGAACAACCCATAATCAATATGACAAACATCCAGTGGGAAGATAACCCTGGTTTAAAAACTTCATCTGAAGAAGAGAATATGGCTCTTCAATAAAATCTACCAAATACACACTGGCACAGGGAAGGACTTTCTCTTTTCCTATTATTATAGATCCTACTGATCAGACCCCCATGAAAAATATATCACCTACAAATTTTCCAAAATTTTGGGGGAGATCTACTGAAGATCCTGATCAATTTTTGTTTGAGTTCAAAGTGCTGTGTCAAACCTATGACTATACCACATATAGCCAAAAATTAAGATTATTTCCATATACACTTAAAGATGAAGCCATGAGATGGTTTATGGGATTACCTAGTAATTCCATTAGAATGTGGGATGACATGGAAATAAAATTATTAAACAAATACCAAGATTACTGTAGGGTTCAAGAGAGAAAGGAAGACTTATTCAAACTTAAACAAAATGAAGATGAATCTTTAGAGGATTATTTGGATAGGTTCATATTCACTCATAAAAGAAGTAGCTATCCACTCATTGAATAAGTCCATAAATTAGTATTTTTAAAAGGATTAGATGAAGACACTAGGGATGCTTTAAACTTGATGGGAGGAGGAGACATCAATAAACTAGCTTTTGATCAAATTTCTGAGCTGTGTACCAATTATTCTCGAACAAAACCTAGAATTAGGAGAGGGAGAGCTAAAAAATCTAATGAAGTTGGAAAGCTAATGGAAGAATTTGCAAATCCAAAGATGGATATTCTAGTAACATTAAATAGTACTTTAGATGGCCTTCAAGCCAGGGCTAATGCAACAGAACCATTAGAAATTTATTGTCCTAAGTGTAGACAAAAACATGCACTTAGAGATTGTCCCTTAGACAAAACCAACATTTCATCATGTGGGATCTGTGATACCATAGATCATGACACTAAAAATTGTTCACTATTGCCTGTTTTGAAGAATCAAATCAAAACATAGAATCAATCTATTAAAGAAATAAATTATATATAGAGACAAAACTTTGTCCCACAAAACTAGGCATAAGGATAATTTAATGCAAGAAACCAAGTCAACCCATGGATGGCACCATGGAATGTTCCAGTCCTTCCACGCTTTTGGAATCAACCTCAAATTCCACCAATCCAAAACCCATGGGGGGACAAGAGTGGACACCAACATCTCCTTGGATGATGCCACCATCACAACAACAATGGGCACCACAACAACAGTGGATTTCATAGCAATATCAGCCATGGAATCAAAAATGGAACCCACAGTGGGGTCCACAACAAAAATTTACCCAACCAAGGAAACCACCCCAATAACAAACTATTATGCCACCTCCAGTCATTCAGCACTAAGGGAAAGTAAACCAACCTCTAATGCCTACTCAGCCCATAGCAATCTAAAAAATAAACAACCAACACCTGTTTATGTTAATGAACAGGAGGAAACAATGACTATCAGAGCTATTGAGTGTTCTGATATACACTTAAGGTTGGGTAAAACCATATAAAAACCTCTAGTCATCATTTCTAAAATACCTGATGAAAATGAAAAAACAAAGTTATTTCAGCCAAGTACTCAACAAACTAAAAGTAAGATGAGTCCTGAAGAAAGGAAAGAAAACACTACTATACTAGTAGTTCCTTTTCTTGAAAGTTTAAAAGAAATCAATATTCAAACAGACTCAAACTTGGTCCATGCATTATAGAAGATCAATATTGAGGTACCCCTATTACAAGCTATTAAGGATATACCTGAATTGAACTAAATAATTAAGAATTTATGTATCAAAACACCTAAAAGGAAAGAAAAGTATCCAAAATCCATCCATGTAGATGGCAAGGTCACTGACTTGTTGGTAGGGAAACTGTTAGTTCCGAATTATGCAGATCTAGGAAGCCTAGTCATTACCATCACAATTGGAGGGAAAGAAATTCCCAACATCCTAGTGGATCTAGGAGCATCAATTAATGTCATGACAAATGATACCCTTTAGATGTTGTTTCTTATTAGAATGCAACCCACAACTACCATTTTACAAATGGTAAATCAATCAGTAACCAAACCTGAAGGGATAATATAAAATGTGGAAGTGTTAATAAAATTTTGGAACTATCCAGTAGATTTCATGGTGCTAAAACCTAAATAAAAAAACTTGGCATATCCCATTATTTTAGGTAGACCATGGTTAGCTACTATGGTAGCTTTCATAGACTATAGATCAAGAGATATGACCATCTCCAATGGTTTAAAGTCTAAGTGTTTCTCTTTGTATCATCCTACAAAACCATCAATTAATCATATACAAGAATTGTGGGTGGATGAATCAGATAACACATCAAACAATGTGTCATCTTTAGCCATGATCACTATGAAAAAGCATTTGGAAGAACTGAATGAAATCATATATCTAGAATCTATAGACTATGCCAGGCCAGAATCAACGGACTCTATCAGGCCAGAATCTACAGACTCTGCCAGGCCAAAATATACGGACTCTGCCAGGTCATAATCTACGAACTCTGCCAAGGAAACATCTAAGGAATTTTTTAGTATATATTTTGCTAAATACTATGGAGCTTCCACTTCACATTTTATTGATAACTCCTCATTTTATGACCATTGAATGATTCAGGAAAGTGTGAGAGAACTAGCTGAACAACAACAAACACACTTCTTAGACAGGTTTTATTGTTCTTTAGCATTAGTAATCCCTCCTAGAGAAGAATTTGTTGATAACATTGCCATGTTCCATAAATTACTTCCTCATTCATGTCCCTTGAACTCATTAATGAGTGAATTCAAACAAATCAAGTCTAGTCATCTAGAGACTAAACAAATCATGATACTACCTGAGAAGATTTTGAACATCAACAGCTAGTTGACAAATGAAGAAGAACAACTTTTTGAAGTACTAGAAAGACATACCAAAGCTTTTTCTTGGGATTATGCTAACATGAAAGAGATCCATCCTAACATCTACACTCATCACATTTTTACAGAATCTATCAAACCAGTAAGGCAACCACAAAGGAGTATAAACCCAACATTAAGTGAGATAGTTAAAATAGAAATCCAAAAAATGTTAGAGGTTGGATTCATCTACCCCATCTCAAATAGTTAGTGGGTTTCACCTCTAGTTATCATACCAAAGAAAAATAGGAAGTTAAGGGTATGTGTAGATTATAGGGAACTAAACAAAGCTACATTGAAGGACTATTTTCCTTTACCCTTCATTGATCAAGTACTTGATAATCTATCAGGAAAAAAATGCTTTTCCTTCCTAGATGGGTTTAGTGGATACAATTAGATAATAGTAGCAACTGAAGACTGGGATAAAACTAGATTTATATGCTCTTGGTGAACTTTTACTTACCAAGTACTTCCATTTGGACTCTTTAATGCCCCAACCACTTTCCAAAGAGTAGTTCTAGCAATATTCTCTAACCATACACATGATTATGTTGAGGTATATATGGATGATTTCACTATTCATGGTGAAACCTATGAAGAAGCTCTTACCAATCTAGAGAAGGTATTAATCAGATGTGAGGAACATCAGTTATCTATGAGTCATGAAAAATGTCTATTAATGATGGATGAAGGGATAGTGTTGGGACACCATATCTCTACAAAAGACATTCAAGTAGACCCAAGGAAAATTGAGATTATCTCCAACTTGCCCATTCTACAAAACCAAACTAAAATTAAAAGCTTTTTGGGACATGCTAGTTATTACAAGCATTTCATAGATAACTTTAGTCAAATAGCTGCCCCCATGTTTGCCTTGCTTACAAAAGAGAGTAAATTTGAATGGGATGATAGATGTCAACAAGCCTTTGAGGCTATTAAAGCCAAACTCATCACTACACCAGTGTTGAGGGGACCAAATTGGACTTAGCCATTCCACATCTATACAGATGCTTCCAACACAGTAATAGGAGCTGTTCTTGGACAAAAAGATGAAGATGACCACATGTACACCATTTACTATATCAACAAAAACATGACACCTGAAAAAAGAAATTATACCACAACTAAGAAAGAATTCCTAGCTGTAGTCCATGTAATAAACAAATGTAGACATTACATAATAGGCTACAAAGTATTTGTCTACACAGACCATTCAGCCATACGATATCTTACAAATAAACCAATTATAAGAGGAAGAATTATCAGATGGTTGCTTTTTTACAAGAATTTGATATTACCATTATTGACAAACCAGACAGATTTAATGTGGTTGCATATTTATTATCCAAGATGAACACTATAGGTGAAGAAGAACCAATAGAAGATGACTTTCCAGATGAATAGTTATTTTTTTGTTTCAACAAAGTCTCCATGGTTTGCTGATATAGAAAATTATTTGGCCACAGGAAAGTTTCCCATGCACTTTTCAAAGAAAGAAAGAAAATGATTAATTAGAGAAAGTTCTTTTAAATGGATTAATGGAATGCTGTTTAAACTCGGTCCTGATCATGTGTTCCACAGGTGTGTGACAGATATAAAAGCTTATGATATCATGAGAGCATGCCATGATGAACCAGGAGGAGGCCACTACTTAATTCATCGAACAATATATAAAATTATAGGGGTAGGATATTATTGGCCTCAACTCCATTGGCAGGTGAAGAGATACATGAAACACTGTGATGCCTGCCAAAGAATTGGACAACCAACTCTTTCAATGGAAATGCCTCTTCATCCTTAGCTAGTTTTAGAACCATTTGAGAAATGGGGGATCGATTTTATAGGCCCTATGGATCCACCATCCAAAGAAAAAGAGTATCTACTAGTATGTACTGATTATGTAACTAAATGGGTAGAAGTGGAAGTCTTAACCCATGCAAGAGAGGAAGCAATAACTGATTTCTTGTACTTTAAGATCATGCAATAGTTTGGTGATTCAAGAGAAATAGTTTCAGATCATGGACCCTAGTTTATGTCCAATATGATAAAACATTTCATGAAAGTATATCAGACTCAGCATAGGAAGACATCCCCATATCATCCATAGGCTAATGGACAAGTTGAAGTCACCAACAAGGAACTGGAAACCATCTTGACCAAAATTATTGATTCCAGTAGAAAAAAATGGGTAGACAAATTACCAAAAATTGTTTGGGCCTACAACACCACTTGGAAAACAACAACTGGATTTTCACCATATGAACTGGTTTATGGTAAGAAACCCCTCTTTTCTATAGAATTTGAATTACAAACTCTAAAGACTGCTCTTGAAGTAGGAATTGAGTTAAAAACATGCAACAAGAAAGACTGTTACAGCTCAATTAATTAGAAGAGATGAGGATGGAAGCATTGCAAAGAAAAAAAATGGTACAACACCAAAGAAGGATTTGGCATGATTCTCAGATCAAAGAATGGGAATTCCATAAAGGAGATTGGGCACTTTTATTTGATTCTAAGTTTCAGCAATTCAAAGGGAAACTACGAACTAAATGGTTGGGACCCTATCAAATTGAGGAGATCTTTGACAATGGATCTATGAAGCTAATTCCTATTGATGAAATCAAAAGGGCCATGATTGTAAATGGACATAGGTTGAAACTTTATCAAAAACCTATCAATAGAGAAGAATTTCTCCATGAATTAAAGGATCAAGTGGTTTTTCTAAAAGAGCTTATTTCTTCAAATGAAATAACCATTGATTTGGAAGGATCTACTTCTTCCAGCAACACCTAATCTCTGAAAAAGTAAAAAAAATCAACAATGAAAACTCTCAGGGGTTGTTGGTAGTCTTGGTTTGAAAACTAGCTTGCTGGTGAGCCAAGTACTGGTAAAATAAGCCTTGTCTAGAAAACCAATTTTACTGGCTGGGCAAGGCTAAAATACCAAAACAACAATGAGATAAATAAAAATAAATTATGGATGTCTAATCATTCCCTACACTTGGCTTCCTTAGAACAAGCAAAATATTCTTTTCTTATCTGTAACTGATCCATGTGATTTACTATGTAGGACAGATGACGAGAAGGGCATACGTTTGAGGTAAAGGTACACAGAACATAATCTATTTATCCATAATTAGTTCATTAACAGCTTTTTATTTGAATAAGATTCTTTCTATTGAGATGACTAGGCCTTAAATTAAAATTGATCCCTTCCAAAAATGAAGGAACCATTAGATCAGATAAACATTCAAAGTGGATGGTTTGGTAATAACTATGTGTAATGATTCAATGGACACCTCATGTGCCTAATCTTATAATAATGATGATGTGATGTCCTCAAGTCACTTTCAAAAAATATCTACCATCGCAAATGTTCATGTCACCATATGCCACTGGCATTTCATTATATGACACGATGTCTAGCACACTCTGTAGAAAATCAATGTAGGCCGCGGAGTAGTGCATAACAATTAGTCTTATGAACTCACTCATAATTGCTACACTATTTTCCCTCCAGTGAACAACATTGTGTCTCAAGTAGGTTTAAACCCTATTTTGAAAGAGAAAGCCATTTTAACTGGATCATAATTAGTGTAGATATTTCATTTCGAATCAAAACAAAACAATGGGACAAAAGATGAGATCAGAACCAAAAAAGGCTACAAAATTTAACAAGGACAAAGCTTCTGTGAAGATGTTTAAAGTAAATGGATGGTTACCCTTCATCAACAAGTTTTAGGGGTTTCATCAAGAGCTAGTAAGTGAATTTGTTGCTAATCTCACTGTTGATAACTCAACTATTCATGGTGTAGTAATTCCCATCTCGACCCAAATTATAAGTGAAGTAATTGAAGTTCCAAAAAAGGGAATGAGGGTAATAGGGAGGACCTCATTTAATGATTTAATCATCTAATTCAATGGGAATGAACAAATTGGCACTTCCTATCTAGTTGATTCAAGGGGAAAAACTAAGGGGGTCAGTAGAAATTCACTTCATAAACCCTGGAGGTCAGTCACCAAATGGGTGATCAAGTATGTTACTTATGAGGGATAGACTAGTTTGTTAGGGGGTAAAGCCATGAAAATATTGATACCCCTAAAGCATGGATGCCAAACCCCTCAATGCAAAATGAACCTGCCATAATTTTTTTATGGGGCCATCGAGGTCTTGGCCACAACTCCTAATGCTGCCCTAAGACACCATGGTCTCATCCACCTACTCATTCGGCATCATTTCCTTCAGTAGAGTACTAAAGCTTGGGAGACATTTCTAAATAGTGTAATACTGAATGTTTCAAATTTACCTATGCCTAAATCTATGGACCTACCTCCATCAGCTCCATCAACAAGTGGTACAATTCTAGAGCAAAAACCACAAGCTAAAACCTCTCAGGTCATTACTTATACTTCCTCAAAGAGGGTTACAAGGTCTCAAAGTCAGAAAACTATAGAACCTTCTCAGTCACCACAAGAACCTCAGGTATCTGAATTGAAACCAACTTCCCTGTCTAGAAGGAGAAAACTAAAATGGAAGGCTACTTCAATTACTAAGAAGACCAAAATCCCTATAACAAAAAAAGACACTCTACCAAGTGTGACACAAAGGGTAACTAGAAGATGAAGATGATTGATTCTAGTTGATGATGATGATTAAGAAATTGTAGATATCTTGGGCAACCTTAAGACAACATCTCATTTTGCTGAGCAAACAAATTTAGATATTGAAGAGATTCCTATTAGACAGAGTTCTCCACTTATCATAGAATAACTTACCATAAAAGAAGTTGCATATATGGCCCAAGAATAAAAAATGGTGGAGCCACCACATGTTTTAGTTGAAATTCAAAGCACTAAGGGAAAAGTTGTGTATGAAGAGAAAGAACCATACAGTCTAATGATCCAATTGTATAGTTAACTCTGGAACTGTCCCAACTTCAACCTCTAATCCAACAGTAGGCACTTGAAATTACTGAGGTAAAAATTCAACTTCAAACCAAAGAACATATCACTTCTTTGTTATAACAACAACTAGATATTGCATCTAAAAATCACATTGTAGAAATACAATAGTTGAAGATAGTATCTTTTGAACATGAGGCAAAAATTTAGAGGTTGAGAGTAGAAGTATAGATGAGAGATGCTGAATAGGTAGATGTTTGGGTATATGTAGAAAACCTGAAGAAGGAGAATAGGAAACTGTAGAGTATGATAACTTCTTCTGAAAAGCCTTGTAGTGCTACATCTATTCCTTTCAAGACATATGTTGATCAAGGATGCCAAACCACCCAGATAGGTAATTTTTCTTTGAAAATACTGGATCAAATTGAAGAAGAGTACCTTAAACTCAAACAAAAAAATAAAGATGCACATTCTTCAATCAAAGAATTAGAAAAAGAAATACAGGCATTGGAAATTCAAGTCCATCAATTAGAAGACAAATTACAAGATGCATGCAAACTAGGAGAGTCTCTTTTGGCCTACAAAAATCCTTCTCGTGCATACAGTCTATTCTTGTTTGAATAGTTTTATAGATGGCAACTCCTTAAAATTTCATGTAATCTTCCTTATAAAATCTTGTAGCCAACCACATTCCTTGAAATTTTCTATGATTCATAGCTTGATCAACATGATTTACTCTGTGAATTTTATTTGCATGATTTCCTCATAGGATAACATGACCACAAGAAGTTCTTGATAAATTTTCATGTGGGGGAAGTTTAGTTGAGGGCATTTCACTCTAATTTCAAGAACCAAATTACATGGAAAATATGATTTGAGGAGTATACGAACCATGTCAAAACCATAGGATTGTGCATTAGGCCAGCATTCTCTCTACCAAGATTAGTTAAACAAAAATTCATCAATGCTTACAACACAGATGAAGTAAAGACACATTATTTTAAAGCTTTATATGACTGCACTATTTCCTTTGATTTATTTTCTAGACAAAATTTTGAAGGAGTAGTTTTTGCAACTATAAAGAGATGGGATCAATTATCAGTATCCCTGAGAAGAAGAGAAGTCATGTCTCCAAACAATATCAAGTGGAGCATGCGAAGAGCATCCTCAATCCTTGAAATGTTGATTGAAGTCATAAAATAAAGAGGTGAAAAGAAATGGATTGGAATGAGATATCAACCTCCTCTATTCATTATCCCTATTCCAGGATGGTAGAACTGGTCTCCACAGTCTGATGAACAATTTGATATCTGGAAACAAATGATTCAGGAACATCAAGGCTTTATCAGCAATGTAGACAGGCACATTACAGATGAATTTGAAGATTATGACTTGAGTAAACATTTTGAAGAGAGATTCAAGAATCAACACCAAAGATAATCAATTTTTAATAAGACTTGCAAAAGGTAAAGTCTGGGGGAAATGACGAGCTCAGAATATAGCTCATTCTAACACAAGAATTCTTTTGAATCATCTCAAATAGGATACTATATTATGAAAATCATAGGTTGTTAAGTAAGTATTATATGGAAAATAGGTATTTGTTTTGTTTATGATTAACCAAAGACCAAACTTGCCCTTTGCCATTAATGTCTAACACAATTGCATGTTTTAGTGATTGTCTGATTAAAAGGAATGCTCAAAGATAGGTGATTCCAACAACATATAAAGGAAGTTCAACTTTGATTTCCAATTGAAAAAGTTTTAGACTCAAAGGCAATGCCATTCTTTAGAAGGTCCCAAATCTATGGACTCTGTAGGCTTAAAACTATGGACTCCATAGGCTCAAATCTATGGACTCTGCAGGCTCAAATCTACGTACTCCGTAGGCTCAAATCTATGGACTTGATAGGCTAGAATCTATGAACTGTATAGGTCACTTCTTCCTACTCTATAGGGTCAGCTTTAAGGACTCAATGGAGACAAGGAGTTGAATGAGCCAACTGGTAGCTAAATAAAAGGTAAAGAATCATTCCAGCTGGTGTTTGTCAAGAAGATCAATTGTTTGCTATTCTGAAGGATTTGTTCATATTATTTTAAGACATAGATTCTAGTTATATTATAAATTGATACTCCTATTTTCTAGTATAATTGGATTTCTAGGAAATCTAATCTTCTATATTCAAATGATCAGATTAACTAGGAATCCCTATTTTACTGCATATCTATTCTAAGTTAGTTGTATCGACATATAATGAAGAACATGTTACATTCAAAGAGATAAAAAATAATAGAGAATATAGAAGATAGTTTTTTTAAGAAGGCATATTATAGAATATAGTTTAGCTATAATTGTTTGTATGAATTATATTTTCTAAGGTTGATTAAATTATGTTCCTAAATCTGAAAGGAGCAAGGGCCCACTCTGCTCAAACTCAGGAATTTCTACAGGCATGTAGGTAATCTTATGTTAATTCTTGAATTTAAGTTAATTATTATTTTGGTAATAATTTAAGTTCTTTAATATAATTAGATTTAGAAAGCATAAAGTATTCCTTTATTCAAAATATTTCTTTTCCAACAAGTGTGTATTTCTTTTCCAGCAAGTGTGTTATTTCTTTTTCAGCAAAGTGTGTCATTTCCTTTTCAGTAAATAAGTGGCTTATCAAGTTCTTTTGTTTGTTTCCAAAAAGAGTAAATTCATTAGTTCTAGGAACATTTATAGATAAGGATATATTAGAACCAGCACAACACCCCCACATAGTATACATCTAGATCTACTATCTTGAGCCTTACTGCAAATAGCTTTAGACACTAGCCCTGGTTGATAAGACATCAATATAAGTTTTGATTAAATGATAGTTATAATGACAAATCGTTAGTATGTGACTGATATCATTAGGCTAATGAGGTCAGTAGTGAGGTGATTAATATTAGTTAGGCTGTCGAGGTTGGTATGGGTGATATGTATTTGGAAGATTACAGAAGGCTTTTCTGGGTCTAGGAAATGGTTTGGGTCAGGTCAGAGAGGTTGAGAGAGTTAGGAAAGGGAGTTTATGGCTTGGTTAAGTCTAGACAGAAGTTTGGTATGCATGTAAGGGGAAACAAGCAAGGAAGATTTGTAACTACCTCACGGGGGTATGATTAGAGGTGTGCAAAATAGTGTAGGGTAGATATAAAGAAAGAAAATAATGAATATTTAAATGACCTACAATATCAGTGATATACTTAGCTATGGATGATAAGTGTCAAGTTGATAATCCTTATTAAGGAGTCCAAACCTGAGTGCCTAAATAAAGAGAAAAAGTGGGTGCTATTGGTCCTTAAGAGCCCAGTTTCTGATCATGATTGACTTACATAGAGTGATTGTAAGATTGGATGTCAAAAATAGAATGCTGAGAGCCTGAACAAGAGTAAGAATCAATTTTATTAATTTCTACTAACTTGAACCACAGGTTGGATTTTGGATTATATTTCCAATGTCAGCAATCCCTCTGATGTTAGTAATGATCTCACCAATGTCAATCATGGGTTGATCGACGTTGATGACCCTATAATAGGTAAAGCTTTCTATTCTTGGCCTATTTTTTATTGTTGTGCATGTTAAAGTGTGACACCCATTATAAAATAGTTAAAATAGGAGGTTAGGAAGGAAGTAGTTATTTTGGAATTTAGTTTGGAAGTGGGAATAAGTTTTAAGTAGTTAGGATGAGGGGACCAAGTCTTGAGGTGACTCACCAAAAGAGAATTAGTCATAGGGTGAGATGGCCAGGTAAGTTGGTAACAGGGGTTTTTAATTAACTGAATTAAGTAGTTTAAATTAATTAAATGTGTGAGGGATAAAAATATGGGTTAGGGAGATTATTTGTTATTATTAAAATGGGTTTGGGGGGGTTTGACATAGGGAGTTATGCACGTGTGTGTGACATAATATTGGTGTCTACAAAACCTCATAAGAAACATTAGGTTCTATTCAAATTCTCTCTTGTCACATGGCTCATATCTCACAGATCACTCATCATGCATCTTTACCAAATGTACCTTGAGATCAATGACATCAACCTTGACATCAACCTTGACATCAATGATAACAAATCTCAATAATAATTAGAATAAAATAACCAAGAAATTATAGGTTTGGGTTATATATGAGGATTTATCACACATGAAGAAGAATGAATTATGATATATCAAGTGATCCCTTACCCACCACTTGTACTAGTAGTCACATAGTTAGAAAAATGTGTGGGTAAAATGCAATATGGTATTTAACCAATGGGAGGGATATGGTCCCTCAGATAAGTAGTTCAACACAAGGAGGAGTAATAAGTGATAGAGGATAATTCCTAGCCCAACATTTAGTCTAAGTGGTTGGATTAGTATTAAAACCAATTTATAGAGGTGCTGGAGGTGTGCCACAAGATGGAGCCACATGAGGAACCCTTGTAAGAATTTAGATTTTAAGTTGAGGTTGTAATAATACAACATGTGCTACAAGCGCTTGCACTTTTTACCTTCCTCCAAGTATTTTATGATATTTCAATGAGTTTACCTAATTACCAAGGAGTGGAAAATGTTACATATCATGTCCAGAAGTATGAGCTCATATGGTGCACCAGAGTTACACAATAATAATATAAGGCAAGTCAGTTTACCACCAATATGATAGATCATTTACATATTTGGTATAATAATTTAGATCCAAATCAATTGATTATATACTTTTACCTCTTCAAAGATGATTTCCTAAAGGATTTTGACATCCCTAAATTTGAGTAGTAGATCATTTATGCACTCAAGGAAATAAATAAATAATTGATGTAGAGTGTAAATATAATATGATAGGATTAATAAACTAGTATCCAAACTCTTGTATGATCTTTATCTAGTAAAACATGTAAAATGGTTCATTGGAGGTTTTATCTAACCATTTCAATGCACCCTATTTATGAAGACATTCACTAATCCATGAGAGGCTCTGGAGGTGATGTTAAGAGTTGAAACTGTTAGAGGTATAGACATGGGAGTTAGTCCATTCATGGAGGCACATATCACCTCAGTGAATTGTCAACTCTAGAAGTTCATTACTAACAACATGCATGACACTTGAAGTGGAATTTGGTGCATGGAATGTGATGTAGAATGGCATAACAAGAATAGTTTCCCAAGACTTAATATGTGTGCCTTATTAACCTCGTGTTAAATTTTCCATGAGAGCCATGATGCATAAAAGTAACATATTTTATAGCAAACAATCCACTCAAAAGTTGTCCTTGTATTATAATATTTGTGACACCTCTACCCACAACACTAAAAAATGAAAAGTGATTGATGAACTACACAAGGCATGGGAATGAGGTGTGGATAGGAAACTGTAGGACCATCTAACCAAAAGCCATTAAGCCAAGGTTATATTGGGATAAATAACCAAGGTAATGGTGAATATGAATAATAATGTGATTATATAGGCTAATATCGAGGAAGAAAAAGCATGAGTTTTCCCTAACACCCTTATTACAAGTGTGGGTCATTGGGTCATTACCAGTGTGACTAAACTAAGTATCCCACTTATAGATATTGATATGGTGAAAAAAATATCAAGGAATGATCATACATGTATGCAAATATCACACATAAGGGTATACATGAGAAGGGCATATGACTAATCAGATGTGCATGGGATGTAAAACTTTGGGTCCCAAAGGTGAAAAATAAGAAGGGTATTGGACCTAAGGTGTAAATGATAATGTGTAGTGGCATGAATATGTGGCTAGTAGTAATTATCATGGAGAAATATAGGCTAGAATACAAGCCTATGAGACCATAAGCTAAATTAGATCACCTAAAGCCCATCATCATACATTATCTATATGGATCATGATAGAAATAGGTGTTGTGCAAAGACATCGATGTGATTTAGAACATGCAGGGAGAGATTTAACTTGCTCAAGATTTAGATGATAAAACTTATATAAAAATCCAAATATATGAAGAGGAGGTTAATGATATTGCTGACATCTTAGATCTCATGAATTACAATGGAATGATTCCCATACTAAAGAATCTCTTGATCTATTATGAATAGAAATATTCAACTAATGTACCTAAAATAAATCTGACATGAGGGTTTGATAGAGGTATGGCCTAAAACATAGGATATGATTAGGAAATGGTCATATATTTTGATATTAATGGGTGGTCAGTATGTCACATCTTGGTGGACATAGGTACCAAGATGAATATATCATAAGTTATGTTTGGTAAAAAATGGGTAAATTCATGTTAAAAACCTCACCTCATGTACTATTAATTGTGAACAAGACACAAGTGTAACTTATGGGTGTCTAACCTAATACTGACATCAAGATAATGGACATTATTTTTTGCATAAAATTTGAGGTGATTGAGTTTGTTGAATCTAGTTATTACCCAACATTACTTGGGAGACCTTGGTGCTATGGAAATAATGAAAACATGTGATTTAAGTAGTACTACATGAACTTTGAGAATAGAAGTGATCACATGGTGATTACATTGAAAATTGATCAAACCCCCTATGTTGAAAGTTATGAATTGGTAGACAAATTCAATAACATATGTAACATTAGAGTGCATAACATAGGTAACTTAGACCTAAATGTGGAAATGTCCTAAGCTAGGATGATACCCAATCCACCTCTAATACCCCAAGTATTTCCTTTGATCAAATGGGTGTAGGAATAATATGCAAAAATTGGAATAAGGTGTGGTTTAGTATCCTTAAATCCTCTTTTTCAATATACACACAAGGCCATGTGCACCAATGTTAAACCTTATTAATAAGTGACTATCCAAAGATATTGTATGGTCTAATAAATACCCTAATTCATGTACACATAAAGAGCCTTGTATGCCAACATCAAGCACTCTCCATGTAGAAAACATATCTAGATACCATGGGCCACATCAAAAGTGATGAAGATGGTGCTTCCAATAGAAGTATTAGTCCCATTATTATATGGTGTGTACATAGGTTGAACCAAGAAATAAAAATCATGTAATGTGCACCTAGAGGATTGCATCTAATAGGGTGAATGGCATGTGAAAACTAAGAGATGAAAAATTAAGAAAAATACTTGATATGAGGTGTCATATGACTACCATATGAAGGTCAAGGTATTACTAAAGGGAACCCCTACCCATGACATTTTGGGGACTAATGAGTGCAAGCTATGCACATTAAAACATGAAATGCTCCATGGATAGTTTAGTGGTGGTTGACTCTAGCCGCATCATGCTTAACATGTTTGAGCCATAATTCTCATGTAATAATGTGTATGCCATTTAATTCCTACATTTTGTGTTTCATAGGTTATAATAACTTATCACTTTTTAGAGTATCTATGCATCTTCATATGTAATAATACATGAACACCCTATATGACTAGTCAGGTGAGTCAAGCGAGTTATTTATTTTGAAATACGTATGGCATTTGTATAAGTTTCTAGGTGGGGATTAGTGTACTTCATGTAAAAATTCTCTCTTGAATATAGTGAAAAGACAATTTATGCCAAAAAAATATATTTATATTTGTGTAAGTATGACCTTAGACACCTTAAGATAAAGGTTCACTACACTATAGGACCAAATTAAGAATTTAGTGTTGGGTGATGGTGCTCAAAAGGTAGAAATAATGGTTTGTGAAAGAATAAAGCAAATACAGTATGCAAAGAAATCCAAAGAATAAAAAAGGCACGTAGGAAGATGCTAATAGAGGTATAAACATAAGATGCACACATAAGAAGGATAACATGCCAAATGATTGGCACATGAAAGAAGGTTAAAGGGAATAAATCGATAAGTTCTTGGGAAGTAATAATAGGAGTGTAAGATGATAGGCATAAGGATCAAGGATAGAAAATGACAAATAATTAGCCGTAAAGCTATCAATTGGTAAAGGATAATGAGGAGAACAAATTTTAAATGATATGAATTGATTATTATTAGAGTTTAAGGACTTGAGGTATAATTAATCCATGTAATTCAAGCCTAAACATTTAAAATGGGTGTAATAACCACTAGAAGGATATCTACCAACTTTAAAACTAGGATAATCGATAACCAACATCCATAACTATAACTAGGGGCATCAGGCCATGTAAAGTGTTGTTGAAAAGGGTTGATGAAGAGAATTACAAGGGCTATGAGGTATCCATTATAAATAAAGGACACGGGATTTAGAGAGGGTATAAACCTAAATGCTATCCCTTCTAGAGGTTAGGTATAAAAGGTAGAGTGAGATAAGGAGCCGAGGAGCCCCTCTTATACAACCAGAAGGCTAAAAAGTACCATATAATATTTTTTATAGAAAATGTAATATATCTTAGATGCTAACTATACATGTTATGTATGGGTGTGAATAATAAAGGATGTAATATTTATCTTATGAGTATCAAATTAGAAGAGTAACACAACAATAATAAACTTACAAGAACAATAACCATTAGATAATTCATGTGGTGAACATATTCCCATTGAACTGTTAGATAAAAGATATGAAGTACTCTTTATCAAGTGTGAGTAGTTAGAGAGAAAAGAGAATAGGGGATGAATCACATAGATTCAATGTCCTCCATCAAGTGTGGGTGGGTAAAGGAAATAAAGTGTAAGGATTATACCCAAATAAGAAGAGAAGTGTGTTAAAGATGCATAGTGCGAGTGTGCACTAGGAGGTGTTGGGAACTCTATAGGAGAAGAGAAAACACAATGGAGATTGTGGAGTAGTATACTTGAGGGTTGGTGGGACTTCAATGAAATGAATAGATGATGAGTTAAGTAGATAATACACAAATTATTAAAACTATTATGTCAAGTAGTACATGCTTAGACCCACCTATATGTAGAGGGAAACCCCTAAAGACATCGTTCAGAAGTAGAGACTGAGAAGCCAACCTTAAAAAGAGGCCCAAATTTAAAAAAGAGGATAGAACTAAAGGTATAGGTCATATAGGTGTACACTATGTAAAAAATGTGGACAAAGGTGGAGAAAGAAGATATCACAAGCATTATTATGCACAATGCAAAGGCAATGTTACTACAAGCATAATCAAGAGTAGTAGGAAGTAGGGTAAAATGCATGCACCATGGGAAGAGGGGATAAAATCTATGTGAAATAATGTAAGGCATGAAAGGAGGATAATCAAAAATAAAAATAAAGAGGGAGCTAAAAAATATATTATAGGCATTAGCATGAAGCTAAACCCAAGTTATCCTAGGGAAAACAAGAACCAAATCTTAGAAATAGGAAAGGGTAAGGAATAACATGCAAGTTTTACTTTTTGTGATAAAAATGAAAGGTGCATACAAGGAAAAGGAGGTAAAGAACACAATAAGTATCTAGTGTATGCAATTAGAAATGCATCATGTCTATGAATTAATCCTATATTAAATAAGAAAGATCATACCTACACTTTTGATTGGGGATACACTTGGTAAGTGGGAGCATGACCAATATGGGGATATATTATATCTAATTAGGGGATCACTTGTGACAAATTATCATGATAGGAAGGGTTCAAAAGCCTACAGTCTAACATAATCTCACAAAAACCCTAATGGAGTCCTAAGGTTTAAAATGTTCACTCTATTCTAATAACAAGAAAGTAAAATCTAATCTAGTGCACACCAATGCTTGTGGTACAAAGTGGGGGTTAGAAAAAATAAAACAAACATGTATAGGGAACTTCAATTAAGTAAGTATGAGTAACACCATAATACATAAAATATGAAAGATAGTATTATTTGAACTAACAATTATACTACTTCT
Source organism: Torreya grandis (assembly GCA_037957365.1). Lineage (NCBI taxonomy): Eukaryota > Viridiplantae > Streptophyta > Pinopsida > Cupressales > Taxaceae > Torreya > Torreya grandis. The sequence goes on along the minus strand of JARHVA010008042.1, from coordinate 530,143 downwards.
ATCTACTAAGAGAGGAGAATAAAATTAGAATATACTTACCTGCATGTGATCCCATCGAGACTCAATATCTCCCTTGGCCAAAGGAACTTTTCAAGAAGTTGTTGTGGTTTGTAAGGATTACTAAAAAAGGCCAAAGCATCTAAGACTTATTCACAAGACTAGATTCTCCAAAATAAGAAACCTAGACTAAGTCTCCTCAAGTAGAATGGTGAAAGAGTAGATTGTGAAAAAGTGTGAGTGAATAATAAATCTTGATTACACATATGAATAATGATCAAAATGATCTTGTATATATAGGTAGATCTTACCCTAAATCCTTCTATAAATGTCAGCTATATAGGGTCAAACCAGTTGACCTAGTATGTTTTTAGGGATAATTTACAAAGTTTGAGCTGAGTTGAAGGTTTAAAAAACCAAGAAAGTAAAGAATACCCCTAAACTATACTGGGTTGACCCAGTACAACTGACAGTCAAAAAGGAGTTTAAGGTAAGAAAAAGGGGAATAGAAAGAGGAAAATACTGGAGGAATATTCAATGGAGGAGAAATAGCTTAGGGAATGGTTTTGGGATTTTGTTCGATTGGTAATAATGTAGAAAAAGGACAACAATCCTATGAAGCACTAAAGGTTTGCCCACCCCTTTCCCAGTGTACCCCTTAGGGTGTACACTCAGAGAGATTGAGTCTCAATGGGTTCTTGAAAGATTTCAAGTGTTAGTAATCAATAAAAAGTTAAAAATATTATGTGTATACATGTGTCCAACTTGAAGCTCATCACATGTCACTAAGTTGTAATAGGGGATGGCGATTCGAGAAAGAACATAGTAACACACAAAATTGATACTAAAAAAATTTTGCAATATTTTAAAGTAAAAATAACTGAAAGTAAATGAATTAAATGAAAACTAATCTAAAAATTAAATAATTAAAAACTAAAAACTAAAAAGTAAATGCAATGCATACCTTGACTTACTTTTATTGCAGGTGATTATTTGTTGTGTTGTTAGTTTTGATTGTGTAGGGCACAGAGACTGCTTTCAACAAACCCAAGAATATAAAACTAAAGAGAAAAAAAAAACAAACACAAAAAAAGCCAAGATAACTGGTGCTATGAGGACATGACATACTTGGGAAATTTGGCAAGCTGGGGTCATAGGTGCTATGTTGGATCAAATGACCAAGTCAAACACAAAGAGTAAATTAGGTAACCAAAAACCCAAGGCTACTAAAGATAAAAAAACTCAAACAATCTATCCTTAAGTAAGAAAGGAAAACTCACCAAGTCAAACTAAGGATACGTGTCAAACAAGATGGTAAAAATACAAAAATAAATCTATGGTAAAAATACAAAAACAAAATGGTAAAACAACATTGATGAGTGAGCAGTAACAATCCACATCCCAATCATCAATGGAAAAAAGATGCATAAAAGGGAAAACAACATTGTCAAATGAAAATAAACAAGCCAATCTCACTCAAAAATGGAAAAAGGATATGAACTCAGGTGTTTATAACAGTAAGATAGAAAAATAATGATAAATGCTAAAAGGAAATTAAAGTAAGCTTAGTAAATGCAAAATTATAGTGTAAAGAAATAAGAAATCTATAGTTTCTCAAACATGTTGTTTTGCTCTAAGGATAGATAAAATTGAAACAAAGTAGTACTAGCATGTTTTTAAAAGATGAAGAAGAAGGAATTAAAGAAAAAGGGAAAACATGTTTGGAAACACAATTTATCTATCAAGTGGGGAAAATGAAATGGGTGGAGGGGAGAAAGAAGGAAAAATCAAAGTAAAAGAACTCTTTATCAAAGTCAAGACACTCAAATTAAGTTTGTCAAAACAAGAGGACCTTCAACCATAAGGACTATGAATAAATTTTCTTAGCCACATAAGTCTTGGGTCAACAAATGGAGTATATAGATCATCCCATGAAGGTTATATGCATGAAAATTAAAATAGACCTACCTCCCCACAATATGTTCCCCATTTTTTTGGACTCCTTACAGAGCCATTGATCTACTGTGAAGATTGGGTACTTGCATGAGAAAGTAGGTAGCACCATAGATTTTTTAAAAATCCCCTATTTGAATCTACTGGCCTACTATACCCCAAAAGACTTCGGCTCTATGTGAAGTTGATTGTGGAGTTTGAGCTTTGATTAGAGATAGGATATGTGCTTAGAATCACGTCTTTTAGTGTGAATTTGAATTTTAAAATTTATATGTTGCCCTTTTAGATATCATTTCCTTTTGATTCAAATAATTTGGCTTTTAACTTTCTTGATGGATTTTTCTATTTCTCCATACATATTTGGAAAACCAAACATGGGTGCTAAAGATAACTTTCATTTGAAAACTTAAGACAAGGTTACTAAGAGAGAGAAATGTCAAAGAACATGGGGTCTAAGAGTCTCATAAATCCAGGTGAAATAAATGTGCTATCTTGACTTCAACCTTTTTTAATCCAATGCAGAGATGAAAGGAAGGGGGAATCAGGAGGAATGACACATGGAATAATTTTAATTGATTCAAATTGAAAAAAAAATGTGTCAAAGGGTAAAGAGGGATATAGTTATAGTAAAAGGTGTTTCCTTCTCATAAGAAAGAGGGAAATGGAAGAAAACATGCTAACATAAATTGTTGTGTAGATTTTCATCTATCAAAAGAAACAATAGCTAAATTTTGAGAACAAGGATGAAGAACATGAAAAGATGATAATTTTATGAGTATGGTCAGGTCATATCCATGGTCTTACAAAGTAACTCATAAAAGAGAGACCCATGAGGGTACTGACAAGCAAGAGAAAAGAAATGTGAGGGAAACTTCTTACAAATCAACTCATAAAATAAAAACCCAAAGGATGCCAAAAATAATAGAAAATGCAAGAACATAAGGAAGACTATGGTACATCAAGAAACCAAAAGACCAAAAGGAAGGACTAAAGGTTTGCAAAAGGAAAGAAATTGATGTAGAAGAAAAGACCCATTCTTAAGTAATGTACATAGATTTTTAGATAGAAACAGATTAAAAACATGACAAGAAATAAATGTTTAGGCAATGTAATTTTTAAGGAATTGAGCATTGGTGGGCTCTTTAAAAACATGGCCTTCATTGGTTTGAAGATGGTAAGTGCTTGGAATGAGAATGTCTTTAACTAAATATGGGCCCTATCATTTTTGGGACTTTTTAAACTTAATTATCATGGGTGTAATCTAATTTAAGGACAAGATCACCAACATTAAAATTATAGATTTTAACATATTTGTTATGTTATCGAGTGATACGAGCCTTGTATTGGTAGTTATGTTTCAAGGTAGAAAGATGATGTTTATCAATAATATTGAGGGCATGAAGGTGAGATTCACACAAATTATTCATCAATAATAATTCCATGAAGAGATATACAAAGTGAGGAAAGATCAAATTTAAAAGAAGAACTGACTCAAAACCATAGACTAGAGAGAATGGAGTTACCCCAGTGGTAGTGCATATGCTAGTCTGATAGGCCCAAAGTGTAGGGGAAAGATTAATATGCCAATCCATGTGGGTTTCAAAAAATTTCTTTTGGATAATTTTTTTGATAATTTTATTGGTGGCCTCAGCTTGATCATTATATTGTGAATGATAAAGCATGGAAAATTGTTGATTGATCTTGAATTTATTGCAAAGCTGTTTAACATGTTTATTTTTGAAATTACCACCATTATCAAAAATAATGGTATGGGGAAAACCAAATTGGAAAATAATTTGGTTAATAATAAATCTAGAGATGGTATGAAAAGTGACATTAATGAGGGGCATGTCTTCTACCCACTTGATTAAATATTCAGTAGCGGTGATGATAAAAACATGCCCATCTTGGAAGTGAGGAAATTTACTAATAAGATCAAATACCAATGTGTAAAATGGACACAAAGACTTGATATTTTGAATTTTGGAAGGAGGTGAATGGATAAGATCATCATGAAGATGATAAAGAGTGCACTTTTTAACATATTCAATTGCATTTTTTCCAAGAGGAGGCCAAAAGTAACCCATACATAGGCATTTATGTGTTGTAGCATGTCTGTTATAGTGACCACTACAAATACCCCCATGTGTTTTTTAAAGAAGAAGAGTGACCTCATCTTGCATAATAAAATAAAGCAAGGTACCTTCAGTGTTGTGATAGTAAAGGATGTTATGTCAAAATACATACTTGAAAGCTTGTTTATGAATGTGTGTCTTTTTATGAGTCTAAATTAGGAGGATAAGTTTGGTGTTCTTATAATTTAATGATGTATTTATACCAAGGGATTTGTCTAAAGGTAACAACCTCAATATGACATATAAGTTAATTCAATGGTTGAGTTGAAGATGGAGATTTTCTTATTTATATAAGAAAATAAGGATTGGAAAGAACTTAATGTGGATGAAATAGAGAAGCTGAAGAGGCAAGAGAGTCAACAATGTAATTTTGATCTCTAGGAATAGGTTTAATAGTGAAAGAGATAAAATCCCTAGCGAGAGTGGTTAAAATTTGATAATAGGTAATGAAGTTTTCACTTTTACATTGATAGTCACCATTAACTTGATGAAAAATAAGATAAGAGATTCATATTCAACTATATTATTGGTGACATCAAAGGTGAAGTAAAAAGATAAAAGAATGAGTTTACCAAGAAGAATTATGAGAATACTGTTATGCATGGGATATACTTAGAGGGTGGGTGAATCAGTATATCATATATCTTATTAAAATTTCCCTTAACCAAATTCCACTTAATCAAACATTCAAGATATGCAATAAAAATCAAACAATAAACACCACACAAGATAGAGAGAGTCATTAGATGTAATGTGGAAACCCACTGTGGGAAAAACCACAAAGAACAATCTCAAGTATATGAATGAGCACCAACCCAAATAATATTCACAAGCACCAACTTGAAGGAGCACCAAACCCTTTGCTGAGCACCAACCCAACAACTATTCATGAGAACCAACCCATAAGAGCACCAACCCCTTTGCTAAGTACCAACCCAACAACTATTCATGAGCACCAACCCATAGACGCACCAACTCCTTTGCTGAGCACCAACCCAACAACTATTCATGAGCACCAACCCATTTGCCGAGCACCAACCTAGCAACAATTTGTGAGCACCAACCCACAGGAGCTCCAACCCCTTTGTCGAGCACCAACCCATAGGAGCACCAACCCCTTTGTGTATACCACACAACTATCTCTCAATGTTTCTATCTCAACAAATGATAGTTCATTACAACATCTCTTTCCTCTCTCTCACCTTTGCTCTTCTAAGCTAGATATAACAAATACAAATCATATTCATCTCTCATAATTGCTCTTCTAATCTAGATATTATAATATCAAATCAGCCTCTCTTACACATATTACAAATGGCTTCTCAAGCCTTTATTTATAGCTTTCCAAATGACCTTTGGACTTCCCCCTTTATGACCCTTCAATCCTCATGGAAAATGGCACCAAACTTGTATGACCCTTCATATCCTTGCCTTTGAAAAGTCATGTGGTGAACCTTCATGAGAAAAAATGTCCTTCCCTCTTTTGTCCTTATCTTGGTGACTTTTCACATTCCTCAAAGTGTCCCTTCATGAGAAATTGCACCCTTCCTCTTTTGTCTTCACTTAGTGACTCTTGGAATTCCCTAAGATGACTCTTCATGGAAAAATGCATCCCATCCTTCTTTTGTCTTTACCCTGTGGCTCTTTGACTTCTCCATGGGCCCTTCTTTTGTCTCATATGCAACCAAAAATATATTCATTAATATTAACTCACATTAGCCAAGATATATCTATTACAAACAACATTAAATGCAATGGGGCCTTTATCACCAATAATGTTAGACCTTTGACATCAATGACAATATTTCCAACAAATACAACCTACCTCATATCCTTGGAGGCATTTAACACCATCAAAGTGGAGGGTCTAAGTATCCTCATACAAGTCGACATTTATTTTGGGGAGCTCCTCGATAACCACCTTTGGTTTATTAATATTAGAGAGAGTGGAAGATTCTTCAAGATTATTGGCTTCAAGATCATCAATAAATCTATGAAAATAATATTTAAGAGAGATAGATTGATTAAGAACTTTAATATAAAGTATATTATTATCTATAAGGTCATCTTAAAGGGAAGAAGCAACTAGAATGGGAGCTATAACAAGTTGGTATTAGCTATCCAAATATCACCCTACTTGAAGGCTTGATAGATTTGGCTCTAAAACCTTCACACTTGGATTAAAATTGGAATGATTTGAGTTATGGGACACTTGAACTCAGACCAGATCTATATATTTTACTGAGGCTAGATCCTCTAATGTATTACTTTGCACTGCTTACTAAACTATTGACTATTTGGATGAAAAGGGAGAGAAGGAAACTAAAAGGCAAATCCTACTCTATTATTGGTGATACACCTATATTACTGGTTCATCCACTTTATTTGAGCTTCTAAAACACTAATTAGACAAGCTAAGATTGAATCTACAACTCTAATTGACTCTTATGCATCAGTATTTCATGAAGAGGTTTTATCAGTTAATATAAGCTTAAGGTAAATGGTGGAATATGCTTGATTAAAAGCACTAACCAACCAATATTTATCCACTATCAGCTTTAAAAAATGACATTAAACACTAAACATGACTTGCATAATATCATACCAATATCTAGGTGACATCAAGACTTGACAAGGGAGATATTTCTACCACATATGAAAATCAAATTGATATTAACACACTATACCAGAGTAATAAAAATTTGAAACAATCTTTTATTTCTATGAAAAGGTTACAAAACTCAAATTTTGGTAGAGTCTGGTCTTTCCAAAAGAGGGATCTCCCCAAAAATGGCTAAAAATCTAAAATATATAGAAAATAGAAGCAATATCTAAGATTAGATTTGAAAAAAGAAAAGGAGATTAACTGGATGTGAACTCTAGACAATTTTGAGTTCAAATTAATTACAATATTCTTTAAATATCTCCTTCTTTCTTTATTTTGCAAGATACCTTCTTTTTGGCATTGGAAAAGTGCTAGGCCCATATTGATGTCAAATCAAGTCATCATGCATAAAAATCCATGCCATTCCTCAATAATAAATTCATTTTAGAATATTAAACAAAGTTTTCAATTCTTCAAGTCTTCAAAAATTTGCATGGCTTTTACTTTTGGCATAAAATTGGAGGTGGTGGGCCCATGTTGACTTTTCAACCTTCCTTGCATGAAAATAATGTCATAAACTGGAATATAACTCCATATTAAAATTTATTTTAATTTATTTAATGTCATTATATTGCATGAAAAGCATGGGAGATGCATGAAACTAGTCAAACTAGTCAACTAAAGAGATGTGAACTCAGAGACTAGTCTATTTCCACTTGAACTCAACTTGCATGAAGTGACACTTTTAGATTGAGTTAATAATTATATTTCCACATAAAAAAAATATATATCATGTGGAAAACTTCATTTGAACTCTAATATAGACATTTCAACTCCAACCTTCATTTATTTGATTGATAAAAAAGGCCTATTAAGCTAACTTCTATCACTTATAAGCTTCTTGGAATCCTTAAAACAATAATATATGGTTATTTATTAATTTTTACATATTTTAAAACATTATTATATACTTAAAAAACTCACACAATGGTTAGAAACAACTAAAATCTTGAATTTTGCTCTTGGAGGCTTCATCTTGCTCAAGCTTGCTTTCTTCTTGACTGTGTTTTGAGAGGCTTAGGTCTGTGTAAAAAAATAAAACACCTACACTTTTATAATGGAATTAAATTTTTTATGTATTATTACTCAACTCATTATTATTATACACATAAGATTTTGAGTCAAAACTCCACCTGTAGATGCCAAAAACCTCAAATTTCTTCAAATAATGCCCCTTTTGCATTGAATGTGTGCATACTTGAATTTTTTTTTGCATATTTTTGGATTTAATTTCATGTTTAATGAATGTTTTCTATATAAAATTAATATCCAATTAGGTCAATGGTCTATTTAATCTATGTTTTCCACAAAAAACCTTAAAAAATGCAAAATTTCCTTAAATCATGCTAAACTAGGCCCTTTTAAAAGCTTGGAAGCACCAAGATTTGCCAAATAATGGATATATTGGAAATTTTTTTTAAAATATGAAAACATGGAGGAAATTATGAAAAATATCCAAAAATGGAATATTTAAAAAATCCATTTTCTCTCTCTAACCCTACACTCTTCTTGAAAGCATGCTAATTTACAAATTTCATTGGCTATTTTTCCTCACTCTATTAGAACATAAAATTCATGAATAATATATAAATTATGATATTGAGAGAAATATTAAGTCCCCAAGATTTTGGAATAACTTGAAATTTCATGAAACCCTTCCTAGGTGAGGAGAAATTGAGAAAAACTCATTGCCTTTTTGGTTATAATGTTACAAAAATTGGCCTATCTTAAACCTGATGGTAAATGAACATGAAAAATACAATTAAAAAACCACTTAATTCATGAGGAATCCATCTAATTCTATATTTCACATCTAAAATTTCATACCTATACCTTTCTCTAGATGATCGTACCATCATCAAACCTGCAAGCATGCCACTATGTGCAACCTAGGAGTGCCTGTATGAAACAGTTCTGAGATTTTTTTTCATATAAACACCATTAACTTTTTTTAAATCCTTCTAATAATTTTTTATTTATTTTCCTTCCCTTGATGTAAAAAATCCATACAAATATGTACTCTTCTTGAAAGTAAAGAAAATAACTTTTTTATATATAAAGAATTCAAGCTTCCAATGCCAAGATAATACATGATATTGATTTAAAAGAAGTTATTTCATGTTAATATATCAAATTTGGACTTTTCCATGCTTTTGACAATTAATTTTGGCACATGTGGGTCCAAAATAATCCTTTTTTGGCTTAAAATTTGCATTAAATTACCTTTTTAAGCCATAAAACTTTAGGATAAGGCTAAAGTTATATTTTTAAATATAATAAAAGTATTTGGAATATTTTAATGAAAATTTGAGAGAAATTTTACATTTTAAAGATCAAAAAATTACTTTCAAATCAAAATATATTAGTTTTATTAGCTTGTAGATGCTATTGATAGTTTTTAAAAATTTTGGATTGTAGGGGTTGGAATTTGGCTTTGACAAGCCAAATTACCAATATTTTTGTTGACTCAATGGGGTTAACCAGCTTGCTAGTAAAAAAAACTAACTGGTTTCATTAGAAAATAGGCTCTTTTATTCTTTGTAATACCTTTTCTAACTGACACAACAATATTGAAGAGAAACACAACTAATCTAAAAAGCAAAGACAACTAAACTAAGAAAAATAAGGAAATAACGTAAGGGAAGCAGATTGATGCTTGTGCTACTCAATTATTAAATTAAAACAAACCTACTAACCTAAAAGGAGAAGCTTTCTTCCAAGGTCAAATGGGAAGTTAGTTTCTACACCATGGATCCTTGAAATGTATGTGCTTCCTCTTAATGGCATCTTCTTGTAGATAGGAGCACTTATATGTTCATGTCTTTTTGATGATGCAATTGGTCTTTTAATCTCGATTCTCAGGTACATGGATTGAAGATATGGATCTAGGATCCAATCACCTTCTTCCCAAATTCTCCTTTGTTACATCAAAAGTGCTATCTTTGCCTCATTCATAAGTTGGTCATGATTTGTCTCATTCTTATCCAATGATTGAATTGGTAAATCAACTAGTATGCTTGGATTGGTATCTTCATTATGATTAATTTGAATTAGTGGCTTGCTGAGATCTTATATCTCTTGGTATGGATTTAAACTTGGCTACAATATTTCATTAATACATTCATCAATCCCCACTTGGGGTAGAGATGAACTATCAAAATTTACACAAAAATTCTCCAAATCATCCCAAAAGGCCTCTTTATCATGATCAACTAAATGGACATGAAATTAATCAATATTCTTACCATTTGAAACATGTTGATCTCATATTTCTACCTTTTGAATGGAATCATATGAAATTTCTTAATCTGATGCACTTGCTCCATCTTCATCTTCTATAGAGAATGGCATCTCATCCATCCATTCAAGCTCCAACTCATCTTATTTTGGGATCTCTAAAATAAAATTATCTTCCTAAAGCTCCAAAACATTGGTAGAATCCCCAGATGAAGTATCAACTTGTTTCTCTATCTCATCATCAAATTCTTCCATCTTAAGCTCTTCAATTTCATTAAAGAAATCATGGTATAGTTGCTTTTAATGATCATCTTCTTCAGAAATATTCTCCATCTAAGTAATGGATCTATGTGAGTGTTCTTCATGGTTTCCTCTTAAAAATAAATTTGTTTGTACTCTATCTATATCAGTGGCTACAAGCTCTTGAGAAACCTCTTGCAACTCCTCTTCTTTGTCATCATGAAATACTAAATTGTTCTTGTCCCTGCTCAATGGTGTTCCAACTATCATTTCTTCTTCTTGGTCACTAAAACCAACTTCCTTTTATATCTCTTTGGCTGCATATTCTTCACTTACCTTGTAAAGGAGAGGCACTTACTCTAAGAGTGGCATGGTAGATCCCTAAAAATACTCTAGGAGATGAGATAGATCCAATGGTTGTGTCATTGATGTTTGATTTTACTCTTGAGACTATTGAACTTGAACAAATGTCACCTCATCTCTTTACATATTTCCTTGAATGGATTTTTATGAAGGAAATGTCTTTGGATTTTGAGAATAATGGATGAAGGCTAAATGTCAATAATGATTATAGGGCTGATTTTATCATTTGGGCTTATGCTTGGTTACTGTATTTGATTCCAAATTAGAAAATTGGGTTTAGAAGCCTCTAGAATTGAATTTATTATATCTTGAGGCATGATTGGGATATTTTATTTCCAAGATAGACTTGGAATCCATAGATATTGATATGGGGTAGTAAGAGGTATTGATATTTGAGACTGAGATTGCCTATCTAATACCTCTTATTTTTAGGCTAATATTTCCTCAACAATCATTTGGTTTACCCTCTTCATTTCCTCCATCTCCTCATGAAAATTTAGAGAGTTTTGGAAGGTTAGATGATCTTGGAATGGTTATAGATCATCTAGATGAGGACAAGATGCATATGGATCATAAACATCATACTGTGATGGTAGATAGGGCTATTGATACTAGGAGAATAACCATAATCTACTCTATATGCTACCATAGCCTAGAAAATCATGAAGATAACTGAAATTGTGAACAATTATATACCTTTTGCCTTGATATTAGGACCATACGAGTACTAAAAAATAGATTTGAAGATGAATTTTCTGTAAACTATACTCCAATAGCTAAACTCATGTCCCACTGGGTGTGCTAGAAATGTTAGCTATCCAGATAGCACCTTGCTTGAAGGCTTGATATATTTGACTCTAAAAACTTCAAACCTAGAATAACATTGGAATGATTTAAGTTGTGGGACACCTAAACTCAGACTAGACCTCTAGATTTTACTGAGGTTAGCTCCTCTGATGTATCACTTTACACTACTTACTAAACTACTGACTATTGGGATGAAAAGGGAGAGAAGGAAACTGAAAGGGAAATCTTACTCTATTTTTGGTGATACACATGTATTGCTAGTTCATCCACTCTATTTGAGATTCTAAAACAATGATTAGATAAGCAAATATTGAATCTACAACTCTAATTGACTCTTATGCATTAGTATTTCATGAAGAGGTTTTATCAGTTAATATAAACTTGAGGGAAATGGTAGAATAGGACTAATTCAAGGCACTAACCAGCCAATATTTATCCATTGTCAGCTTAAACAAATGATATTAAACACTAAACATGAACTGCATAATATCATACTAGTATCTAAGTGACATCAAGACTTGACAAGGGAGATATTTCTACCACATATGCAAATCAAATTGATATTAACACTCTATACCAGATTAATGGAATTCTAAAACAATTGGTTATTTATCTGAAAAGGTTATAAAACTCAAATTTTGGTAGAGTTTGGTCTTTCCAAAAGAGGGATTTTCTAAAAAATGGCTAAAAATCCAAAATATATAGAAAATAGAAGCAATATCCAAGATTGGAATTGAAAAAATAAGAGGAGATCAATTGGATGTGAACTCTAGACAATTTTGAGTTCAAATTAATTATAATATTATTTAAATATCTCCTTTCTTTATCTTGCAAGATACCTTATTTTTTGCATTGGAAAAGTGGCGGGCCCATATTGATGTCAACTCAAGTCATCATGCATAAAAATCCATGCCATTCCTCAATAATAAATTCATTTTAGAATATTAAAAAAAGTCTTCAATTCTTCAAGTCTTCAAATATTTGCATAGCCTTTACTTTTGGCATAAAATTGAAGGTGGTGGGACCATGTTGATTTTTCAACCTTATTTGCATGAAAATAATGCCATAAATTAGAATATAACTCCATATTAAAAGTGATTTTAAGCTCTTTAATGTCATTATCTTGCATGAAAAACATGGGAGATGTATGAAACTAGTCAAACTAGTCAACTGAAGAGATGTGGACTCAAAGACTAGTCAACTTCCACTTGAACTCAACTTGCATGAAGTGGCACTTGTGTATTGAGTTAATAATGAAAATTCCACATAAATAATAGATATGACATGTATGAAATTCCATTTTAACTCTAAGATATACATTTCAACTCCAACCTTCATTTTTTTTATTGATAAAAAAGGCCTATTATGCCAACTTCTATCACTAAGAAGCTTCCTAAAATATTTAAAATAATAATATATGGTTATTTATTCATTTTTAAATCTTATAAAACATGATTATATACCTACAAAACTCACACAAGGGTTAGAAATAACCAAAATCTTGAGTTTTGCTCTTAGAGGTTTCATCTTGTTCAAGCTTGCTTTCTTCTTGACTGTGTTTTGAGAGGCTTAAGTCTGTGTAAAAAAATAAAGCACATCCAAATTTAAAATGGAATTAAAATTTTAAAAATTATTAATCAAATCATTATTATGATACACACTAAATTTTGAGTCAAAACTCCACCTATAGATGCTAGAAACCTCAAATTTCCTCAAACAATGCCGCTTTTGCATGGAATGTGTGCATACTTGATTTTTTTTTTTTGCATATTTTTGGATTTGATTTCATGGGTAATGGATGTTTTCTAGATAAAATTAATTTTAAATTATTTAAATGGTCCATTTAAACCTAGTTTTCCATAAAAAAACAAAAAAATGCAAAATTTCCTTAAACCATGCTAAGCTAGGTCCTTTTGAAAGCTTAAAATTACCAAGATTTGCTAAATAATGGATATTTTTGGAAAATTTATTTGGGAAACCTATTTTAAGACATTAAAAATTTGAGTAAATGATGAAAAATATTCAAAAATGAAATCTTGAAAAAGTCCATTTTCTCTCTCCAACCCTACACGCCTCTTGAAATAATGCTAATTTACAAATTTGACTGGCTATTTTTCCTTGCTCTATTAAAACATGAAATGCATTGATAATATATCAATGATGACATGGAGAGATATATTAAGTCCACAATATTTTTAAACAACTTTAAATTTCATGAAACCCTTCCTAGGTGAGGAGAAATTGAGAAAAACCTGTTGCCTTTCTGGTTGTGATGTTGCAAAAATTACACTGTCTTAAACCTGATAGTAGATGAGCATGAAAAATAGAATTTAAAAACAAAATAATCCATGAGGAATCCATAACTAGTCTATTTTTCACATCCAAATATTTAGACCTGTACCTTTCTCTAGATGACCGTACCATCATCAAACCTGTAAGTAGGTCACTATGTGCAAACTAGGAGGAGTGCCTGTATGAAAAAGTTTTGAGATGTTTCTACATAAAAATGACACAATTTTTTTGTTTAATAGTTTTAATAACTTTTTATTTATTTTCCCTTATCTTGATGTAAAAAATCCATATGGATCCATACTTCTCTTCTTGAAAGTGAAGAAAATAGCTTATTTTTGGCTTTTTTTAAAGAATTCCATCTTAAAATTCCAAGATAATACATGATATATATTTAAAATAAGATATTTTATGTTATTATATAAAATTATGGACTTTTTCATGCTTTTTATGATTAATTTTGGCACATGTGGGTCTAAAATAAGCTTTTTTTGACTTAAAAATTGTATTAAATTACCATTTTAAGCCATAAAACTTTAGTATAAGGCTAAAGTTATATTTTTAAATATAATAAAATTATTTGGAATAATTAATGACCTTTTGATAGAAATTTTACATTTTAAAGAGCAAAAAATGACTTTTTAGATCAAAATATACGAGTTTGATTAGCTTGTAGACAATATTGACGATTTCTAAAAAAAATTTGAATTTCAGGGGTTGGAATTTGGATTTGATAGGCCAAATTACCAAAATTTGGTCATATATGAGTTTTCATTTAACAAATTTTTGAGTGATGATGCAAAGATCAAATTCCATATGGAGGACCATCTATTTGGCAATTCTATCTCCAGAAAAAAAGGCTTTGGAGAAGAAATGATGAAGGGGGTCAGAATGAACAATGACATAAGTAGTTTTTTAAAGCATGTAATGATGAATATTTTCAACTAAAAAATAGATAGCAAGTAAATCATGCTCAATTTTGGTATAACATGTTTCATAATCAATGAGGCCTTGGTTAATGTAGTAGATAGTATACTTTCTTCCCATATCATCTTGTTCGGCAAACATTGCCCCAACTGAAATAGGTGTGGAAGAAGTATATGAAATCAAAGGTTTATGATTAGGAGGACAAAGTGTAGGTGGATAAATCAATGACTCTTTCATGTTATCAAAATATTTTTGACATTGATCCATCCATTTTAAAGTAGTACTTTTTTTGAGAAGGGAATTGATGGAGTGAATTCGATATGCCATTTTGGGGATGAATCATCTAATTTCCCAAAGATTGCCTAAATAAGTAAAAATGTCAATAATATAATGAGGAATGATCATATTGATGATATCACTAATTTTAAAAGTATCAATGTCAATGTTGTAAAGAGACTAAGAATCCTAACAACTTACTAGGTGTGACTCCAAATACACGTTTATAAGGATTAAGTCTAACTTTATATTTAAGGAGATGATCAAAGATGATAACAAGATCAAAAAGATGATTTTTATGATATTTGGATTTAGCAATGAGATCATCCACATAGGTTTCAATAATTTTATGAATGAGATCATGAAATATGTGAGTCATTGCACGTTGATAAGTGGCTTCGACATTTTTGATACTGAAGGGCATTATGACATAGCAATAGGTTCCCCATTCCATGGTGAAGGTAGTCTTATGTTGGTATTCAATAGTGATATGAATTTGATTATATCCTAAGAAACCATCCATAAGAGATAACATTTAGTAACCAGCTATTGAATCAATGATGGCATCTATTGAAGGTAAGGGGAATTTGTCCCTGGGACAAACAAGATTAAGAATAAGGAAATCAATAAAAATGTGAATAACAATAGCGACTTTCTTCTGAATGGGAAGATTGTTGGACACCCATTCAGATTAATTCACTGGTTGGATAAATTTAGCATTGAGTAATTTTAGGATTTTCTTATGACATAAGGTTGAAACTTTAGTTGAAAAGTTTCTTTGCTTTTGATGCATAGGCTTGGCATCAAGATAGTAATGATATTATGCATTACTATGCTAGGGTCAATGTGAGACATGTATTCATAGGACCAAGTGAAATATTCATGATATCTGTTAAAGAATAATCTAAAATGATCATATTTCATAGGTGAAACTCTTGAGAAATTATAATCAATTGAGGACAAGATGGGGTACCATATTTGATATGAGTGGTTTATTCAATAAGCATGGAATTACCATCTTGAAATTGATATGATACGATAGGCAAGGTTGAAATTGGATTTTTTTTAGGAGCAATGATAACAATGAAGTTGTTAAAGCAAGGATTTTTAATCTTGAAATTTCTAAGTTTATGATGTTGTCGAGGAAGTTAAGGTTCCCGAGCATGGAGTAACTCAAGAATAAATTCATCACTAGGCAAGGTAGGAAGAGGATCATAATATTTTACATCTACTTCAAGATCTAAAATTTTATTTCCATGGTTATCATATTCAAAATGAACTTAATGAACATCGATTGCCTTGGCATCAAGCATAATGTTAGAAGTAAAAGAAGTAGATGGAATAGAAGACATGGGTATATTGATAGATTCAATGATGGGATAACGATTGGATGCAATAATTTGATCCAAAGGCATATGAACTTTTGGAGGTTTGGAAGGTATAATTTTTTCTACCACCTAAGGAGTATCAATAAGAAGAGGATTGATAAGAGGTACATGACCCTTAAGATCTAAGGTATGATCCACAAAAATGGTATGCACATCTCAATTAAAAGCATGGATTTGGGATAAAGTTTTTTGGTAGTGTTGGACATCCAAATATTTAGATTGAGCTTGGGCCATGATATAGTTGTCATCATATGTTGGAGAAAGCATAAAATCTTGAGGATCAGGGGTAGTTTTAGAAGGTGAAATTCCAATATTTTTGAATGTACGAGGAGACTTGATGAGAGGGTCTTGAAATAATTTAGCCACTACAAAATCAATACAAGTGAAGGCACCTTATGGTAAAGAAGGTTCTTGAGAATTACATAGAGGGGGAAAGTCAGTAATCTCATTAATAAGAGAAACATTATGGTATCTTGGTAATAGATAAGGAGGAAGCCATTGTGAAATATATGGAGGCAAATTGGTAGTATTGTAAGTGTGTTACAATTCATTAGGCTCATCATCATCAAAATATGTAAGAGTAACTTGTAGATCGGGACTCATGTTTATGAACTTAGGTAAAGGAGGATTGTTAATCTTAGAATTTGTAAGAATATGATATTGAGGTTCAAGATTAGGAAGCTGTATATGCCATGGATTAGGATCAACTTCATGCTTATATCATTTTCCATTATGTAATAATTTATTACATTGACTACCAGAAGAAGCAATGGATCATATTCAATGGGTCCATGGATGACCAAGAAGGATATTGTAAGATAAAGGGAGATCAAGGACCATAATCTTGGATCGATTGGTCTTAGGTCCTATGGTTAAGGGAAGACAAATACAACCAAGTGGTTTTTATTAGTCTTATCAAAACCATGGAAAGTAAGATGAGTTTGCTTAAGATGATCCTCAAATACAACCAAGTGGTTGTATAAGCCATATAGATGTCACATTAATACCATGGCTCTCATTAACTAAGACTTTTTAGCTAAGAGTGGTATTAATGGCTATTTTAATAAAGAGTGGTAGATCATCGACACAAAAAAGAATTTCATCGTTAATCATGTCCTCTTCAAGGAATTTAATGGAAGGTTTGGAAGAGGGACATGAGGTTTCAATGGTGTTGACATTAGTAGGTTGAGGGTCAAGAAAAGGTGGTTCTTCATGAATAGAGGATGGATCTTCAATTTATTGAAGTTGTTTCATTAGGAATTTATGATGATAGGATGAAGTGTGAACCAACTCTATAAGAGGAATCTTATAAGGCACAGAGTTGAGTTCTTCATTAAAATTCCAATGAGATTTAGAAGAACCAACATGAGGTTTAGAAGGTAAATTAGTTTTAGAAGGTATAGATGTGATTGGAAGATTAGAAGGAGGAAGTTGCTCCTGAGGTGCTTCCAAATCAATATTGGTGGTGGTAGTATCTTTAATAAGTTGTTCTTCTAAAGATGGATTTTTAGGCTTGGTAATGGGAGCTTTGTGAGTTTGTTTATGACAATAATTGACCTTGGTAGTGTTGAAATATTGAGAGTTATTATAATATTGATCATAATTAGCATCGATGGCACAAACATCCTTGACATTTGATTGATTATTATAAGAATATTTTTGGTTATTAGAATTAGAATCTTTGAAAGTTTGTCATTTTTGGGAAGTAGTTATGTATTTTTGATGATGAAGATTGATCATAGAATCATAATTAAATGAATCACCAATCATATAAGAAACATAAAATTTATTGATTCCTCTACAAGATTCATGAGAATGCCCAATGTCAGCATGGAACCAATAAAATATATTAGGGTCATACCACTTAGGAGGAGCATTGGGATAGATGAAAGGTTTCAAGGGTGGTAAAAATTATTTCTTTTTTTGAACTAAAATAGGTGTATGAGAAGGTGAAGGAATATCAGTTTTGGAAACTCCTTTTTTGGTTTGTGGAGCATTACTAATGCTAGAATTAGATGCTTAGAAAGATCCTTTAAGAAGTTTAGGATTAGGTTTGAATTGTTTCATAAGAAAATATTGATGCTTAGCTTGATCAAGATCTTCATTAAGTGTTTGAGGAGTAAAGGTTCAAACCTTATATTGGAGAGTAGGAGTTAAAGTCATGATAAAGAGTTTGAATAAGTTATCATCATTCGTGTTATGATCAGCTTTATGAGCTAAATATTCCCATCTTCTGATAAAGTCATGAGCTGATTCAATTGGAGATTACTTAGTATTGATAAAGTGGCTAAGATAATTTTTAGAAAGATCATTATGTTGAAACTCTTTAACCAAAGGATTGAACAAATCTTCAAGTTTCCATATATAATTTTATGGTAGTTGATTATACCATTCTAATACATCACTGGTGAAAGTTTTGACTAAGATTTTAGTAGTGGCAAATTTACTAGTTTGGATCCACTCTTTTTAAAGGTTGCCAAAGGTTTTAAGAAATGAGGTATGGTCCTTAGTCCCATCATATTTGATAGTTGGAGATATTTTACCAATATAAATAGAAATAATAAATGGGGATAAAGGCTCATTTTGAATGGTTTGAAGCATCTTGTTATTCATTATGGTTTTAGGAATAACATTACCTGAGGCATCCCTAAGAAGTGGAGGGATATAATTAGGATTAGTTGAGGATGAATAGCTAGAGGTTGATTAGTCACGTTCATTAAGTGTTGTTAAAATTGCATCATTTGGTTTGTATTATAATTTTGCATAATGTTCATTTATTTAATAACTTGGGATGATAGTTGGATTGTATCTAGAGGTGGGTTGGTGTTTGTAGGAGAACTCCCCATATTGGTATTAGGAAGAGGATTACTAGAATAAGATTTAGTGGGATTAATAAGTAAGCTTGTATCAATCACTCCCACATTAGTTTGAATATTTTGAGAAGTTTATTGGTAAGTATAGAAAGGATTAGTCTATCAACTTCATCTTGAGGTGTTATTTGCACCATATTGTAGTTCATAGATGAAGTAGGATAAGAGGTGCCCCAAGAGTGATGGTGATATTGGGATGAAAAGAGAGGAAGAAATGAACATCCCATATAATACCTAAATGGATTCAAGCTATCCAATAAAATTTTGATAGGAGATTTCATTTTGATTAAAGAGAGATGAACATAATTTAAAATTGGAAGGATAAGGAATTAGATTGATAAACAAGGAAAGTAGAAGATAGGACAATGTCAATCGGGTCAATCCATTATATAAAAAAGGGTTTGTAAACTATACAAGGTTAAGTGGTTCGATACAATACAATGAATAAAGGCAAAAAAAATATAGGAAAGGAGATATAGACTATATAGGGTCCACTGGATTAATCTAGTATAGTGAACAAGGGTTGAAAAAGATATAGGGTTGATCTAGTACAATAGACACAAAGAAAGAGCAAGATGATAACAAGTTATGAATTGAAACATGATAATTTTTTTATCTAATCTAGGAAAGTAAGAGATGAAAGGAAATAAACAATCATTTAGATTAACACTGGTCAATCTAATTGAGGCACACAAAATAAAACCTTGCACTAACACTAGCTAATACAAGTTTTTTCACACATAATTAAACAAAGAGAAAGCAAAAAAATTGAAAATTAAAGTTAACTAATTGGTTAACCTAATTGTCAATTAGATTATTAAGAATGATTTTAAAATGTGATTGAAAGTTGGATATAAGTAAGGTACTAGATAGAAATCTAAGGATGGTTTTAGGTAGTTTGGACTAAAAGGGACAATAGTGGAAATTATATAGGCTTGGTATTAGGGCCTACCCCATCACTTCACACACTGTAGTTATGAGGGTGTTAGGTGCTTAGCCAAAATATACCATTAACTATGCTTTATACTTGACTAGAGCATCAAGTTAGCTTCCCCCTTGGTGATGAAATCTAAGTATGTTGGCCTAAGGTAGACAAAATGTTAAATTTATTATTTAGATCATGTGATTTAGCTACATTTTTATAAAATATAAATAGTAAAACTAAGTAATTAATTTAAAAAAACCCCTAATTAGACTACGTGAACTATTCTAAGCATGCAAGCAACAAGAAAAGAAATATGTGAGCTAATTACTAACATATATGAGGTTAATTATAAATTTGAAATAAATTTTAGTGTTGAAACTATATGCACGAAATACATAACAAGGTTGATAGGGTTGAACCTATACTATGGAAGCAAAGTCTAAAAATGAATTGGGTTAGCAGTGTCGATCCAGTTATTTCAGATAACACATAGAACATAAAACTGGGTCGACAGTGTCGATCTAGTTGACTTTACAAGGGAAAATTTGAAGACTACAAACTATGAAATGAAATAAATAATAGAGAAGTATAAAGGAACCTTGGTGGATCAAAGATGTAATGAAAGAAGATTTATGATGAAGAACCTTGAAGTATACTTGAGAAACCTATAAATTGGGTGGACAAAATTGATCAAGCTATACAGGAACCTACTAAAAAAGTGATAAAAATATAAGGGGTAAATTGGGTTGACCTATTAGGCTGAAATAGGTGTCTAAAAATATGAAACCTATTTTTTTTATTGGATCGATCTTGTTATCTATTCCTACAACCTGCACATAGAGATAAAAAACTAGGTCGATAGAATTGATCTAATATGTCAAAATATATGATAAAAATGATGATAAAAATAAAATAAATAAATGAAAGAAAAAGTGAAAAAATCCTACAAGGTTTAGTTCATGTTGGGTTCACCAAAATGAATGCAATCAAAAATACATCATGTCTATGAATTAGTCCTAGATCAGATAAGATAGATCATACCTACACTTCTGATTAGGGATACACTTGTTAAGTGGGATCATGACCAATATGGGGATCTACTAGAACTAATTAGGGGATCACTCATCACAAAATATCATGCTAAGAAGGGTTCCAAAGCCTACATTCTAACATAATTTCACAACAACCCTAATGGAGTCTTAAGGTTTAAAATGTTCACTCTATTCTAATAATAAGAAAGTAAAATCTAATCCAGTGCACACCAAAGCAAAGTGGGGGCTAGAAGAAATTTAAAAAACATGTATAAGGAACTTAAATTAAAGTAAGTATGAGTAACACCTTAATACAAAAAATATTAAAGATAGTATTACTTGAGCCAACACTTATGCTACTTCTATCTACTAAAAGAGAGGAGAACAAAGTTAAAATATACTTACCTAAATGTGAACCCATCAAGACTCAATATCTCCCTTGGCCAAAGGGGATTAAAAAAATATTTTTGTGGTTTGTGAAGATTACTAAGAAAGGCCAAAGCATCCAAAACTTATCCACAAGACTAGATTCTCCAAAATAAGAAACCTAAGCTAAATCACCTCAAGTATAATGGTAGAAGAGTAGATTGTGAAGAAGCATGAGCAAATAATAAATCTTGATTGCAAATATCAATAATGATATAAATGATCTTATATATAAATGGATCTTACCCTAAATCCTTCTAAGAATGTCAGCTATACAAGGTTGACCTAGTCAACCTAGTGTGTTTTCAAGGATAATTTAACAAGTCTAAGTTGGGTTGGCCAAAGGGATAGAAAACCAAGAAATTAAATAATACCCCTAAATTATAATGGGTTGACATGGTTGACCTAGTACAGCCGATAATAAAAAAGGAGTTTATGGCAAGAAAAAGAGGAATGAAAAGAGGAAAATACTGGAGGAATACTCAAGGGAAGAGAAATAACTTAGGGAATGGGTTTGGGATCTAGTTTGATTTATAATAATGTGGAAAAAGGTACAATAATCCTATGAAGCACCAAAGGTTTTCCCACCCCTTTCCTGGTGTACCCCTTAGGGTATGTACTTAGAGATATTGAGTCTTGATGAGTTCCTACAAGATGTAAAGTGTTAGTTATCAATAAAAAGTTTAAAATATTATGTGTATAAGCTAGAATAGATGAAAAAAGATGTGAATGTTGACACATCCAGATTTTTTTTGTGATTTTTAACATTTTAGAGTTATGTTTTTTAATTCCAACACTAATCATTGCACATGTATAATTAATACCATTAATTTAAATGAAATAAATATACATGATCATTATAACTTTCTCATGGTGGCCATAAGAATGATTTATGTACTTATATATTAAATGATTATTAAAATATTCCAATAATAACCTCATGGTTATATTCTCTATTTCAAAACCATCACTCTATATTTGTGATATTTTTAACTTTTACATTATAACCAATGCCACAAGGACCCTTAACAAATATACCTACTATAAGAGAGAAGGATTGTATTTTATATACTTATTATCACCTTTAAAACAAAAATTATGACACATTTCCTAAAGTGATGTTTCCAACATTCATAAAATCCTTAGAAGAGTTTAGATTATCTAAATTTCTAACAATTTATCAATCAATTCCTTACTCCTTTTTAGAATAGTCTTATTAATGAGTTACATGCTCAAGAAAGATCCTTTAATTACATTATACCAAATTATAATACAATATAAAATTAATGAACAAAAGAACAAAACAAAATACTTTCATATAATCTTAACCCTTACTAATGTTAACCCTTGAACCTATAGTCTCCTTTGTGTAGAATGAGCGTTTAAGCTCAAGTTTTTGTCCAAGTTAAAAATATACTACATTTATCTTGATGATTCATTTCCAAATCCTTTGAATAGTCCATCATACTAATATTACATATTCAAAATGCTTATAATCTCACACGAGATGTTAGGGTTTTACCTCATTTCTAATTTACTTAGACCTTAGTTCATGTTAAATTCATGAACTTTATATCTCATCAAGGTTATCTTTGTGGAAAAATATGAAGTACTTTATTCGATCAATACAAACCCTTATATAATAAAAATATTATTTTTTATTCATATCTATCATGATTTAATGAAATAATATTATTTAAGTGATTACTCACACTTCATCAAGATAGAATCTTTAAATAGATCTTTAGGTTATATTAGAATCATGTGCCATTGGTATCTTAGTATCTCATGGTGACTTACATAAGTTAATTTGTGGGTTCAACTAATCATAAACCACATTGGGGTTTTGATAAGTTTCTATATTGACCACCCACTAACAACAATCATTCCCAACATTGATCTATTACTACAAAAAAGTTGAATAAAATGCAACAATTTTAAAATTTTCACCACTTTGCTTAGTAATTAACCAAAATTATTGAAAGAGATAATTCATGAATAGGTTGATAATAATACAAACCATAATTTATTAATTAACATCACAATTTAATCAACATAATATATTACATATTACATATCATACAATACTTAAAATATTTTACCAACCATTCATTTAATGTTATTTCACAAGGTATTACTTATTTCTATTTTGAGATATAAAAGTAACTAAATCATTCTATTATAATCATGTTACCACTATTTACACCTTCACTAAATTTATAAAAAGATATCATATAGATTGGTTACAACTTACAATCCAATGTAATAATCTCAAGCAAGTTATAGTAACATAATATAATCACCAATTACCTATGTAGTCTTTTACTTCACCATCTCATACAATAAAGAGTCAAGTTAGGGTTCACTTGTATATTGAACTAAGAAAATTGATATTTTTTATTCATTGATAACTTAATTTAGTTGCATCATTATCCTTATAGTTATTTCTATACAAACTTACAAAGATCGGTAACACAAAATTATATTTTAGAATTCAAAATGCTAATAAATTACCAACTTCTAAGCCTCTACTGGCAACAATAAAACACATTCTAAAATGATATAAAATAAACATGATGTCTACATCATTAACTAGTACTTGGAAACATAAAACTATGCCATCCAATAATAAACCGGTTCTAGTTCATTAAGAATCCAGTAACATAATTTTTTAATAAGGTAAGATGACTCCAATTACCATATATGCATTTGAAAAACAATGTTATCATTTAAACTAGTCTAAAATTTTATGAAACATGATTCCAAAACAAAACTAAATTCATGCTTCCATTTTCATATGATTCCAAAATGAGAACTAAACTCACAATAAAATGTTATGAACCTTAACCAATCATTAAACATAAATCATATATTACACTATCTTCAAACATGTAAGTGAAAATTGTAAAACAAAGGATATTATATAGGTTTTCTAGGGCATAATCAACATACACAGTATTTCCAAGTATAAAACATTCAATCTTCTAAATCTAACAATGCCTAAAATGAGAAAACAAATAAATATTCCTAGCTCAATAATTAAATAAGCCCTATGCAGTTAACATA
Source organism: Torreya grandis (assembly GCA_037957365.1). NCBI lineage: Eukaryota > Viridiplantae > Streptophyta > Pinopsida > Cupressales > Taxaceae > Torreya > Torreya grandis. Next base: position 505,548 of record JARHVA010008042.1, on the reverse strand, counting down.
GCCAAACATTTTAGGCATGTTAAAATTCTAGAAGCTTGGACAAAGAATTTTAAGTAGGTTATGTTGTACCTCACATTAGAATCTAAATTTAGTTTGGTTTAGTCTCACCACTTCATGCCGATTAACCATTTTAAGGACATTTATAAAACTAGTCTCCCTTTTTCTCTATTGTGCTCCCTAGAGGATTAAGTTGTGGCCTTTAAACATACATAATAACAAGGTATTTATAGACCACCAATCTCTCATCCTCCTTATTTTCAAGAATGCCTCTTCAGAGAGAAGTAAGGTGGTGGTACTAACCCCAAGATTGAGTTTGGTTTCAAAAAAGGAAATAAAAGACTTAAAACAGAGTTGTTGATTATTGAGGCTTTAAGAATAACTAAGTCAAAAAATAGTAGGCCAAGGAAGAAGTTGATCTTGGAAAATAAGGATTTAGAGGAGATGGTTGAAGATGTGGTTGGGGCCCTAGTGATGGATGAATCTCTAGTGGATCCATCTGGTAGGGATGCCCCTAAGGCCCCTGATCCTAAGGACATATCTTTTGTTATGACAAGATCACCAAAATAAAGGTTATATTCCTTGGAGTAATGTCTTAATAACAAGGCCATATAACTTAGGGAAATGAGAAAAGAACTTAATGACATTCATTGGGTCCTTTTCCATATATTTGGTTTGATGGACAAGGAGGCCCATGTTTTTGATATCAACACCCCTCGTAATAAATTTTTGGATGACCTAGAGGACCTTTAAATTTTGGGTTATGATGGGTGACATTCTAGAGCTATCTATTTTTCTCACCTAACCCCAAAGAGCACCTCCTTCCTTTCTGGTGCTAAAGGAATCAAATCTATAGGTAAAGAAGGTCCTAATACTTGGACATAGGGAAATCTAGGAAGACGCCCCTTTAAAATCTTTGATGCATTTCCTTTTAGTCCTTGATGTTTTGGCTAGAAGTTTTTTTATTTCATTAGTTTTATCTCTTTCCTTCTCATTTTTGGTTGGTTAGTTTTACTCTTTTTTATGTGGGTCCTTTTTTTATTGGGCATGTTTTATCCCTAGTTACTTTCCTATTGAACTTTCTTAGAGACCCAATCCTTCTATTTAATCTTGGGCTAGATTTCACACTATTTTAAGGTGGGTTTATATTAATTTAAACATATCCTAACCAACTAAATAAAATTCATAATCACTTACACCCAAAGCATCCAAGATCAATTAAAATCATAATGTCACTTTGGTATTAATAAAAGCATTCTACATTTTAATTCTAAAAATGAATTCAAAATTATGATCACTTTCATTTCAAATAAAGTATGCAAGTCAATAATATAAATAGTTATTGCATTTAGACCTTCCTAAAAAATAATACAATAAACTAATAATATAGAACAAGCATATCCTCATCTATACATAGTCATCTTCATTAAAACTGAGGACAATGATCAACATTAAGGTGTGTAATTTAAATAGTATAAATTTATGTAACCATTTAACAATTCTTGATACGGACAAACTCTCTAAGTCATATATAAGATTGTAACTAAAAATAAAACTTTACAATTCAAAAAGGCAACTAATGCCAAGATAACACATCATATAATATAGTCTACTAGATCTAAGATCTGTACAAGGAATTCCAAATTCTCAAAATCATATATTTAAATATATATTTAGATACAAAAATATTATTATATATGATAAAATAGTCTTTTATGCTTGACAAATATCACTAATGGCTCAACCATTTGGTTCATGACCTTTATGCTATTAAAAGGCTCACATTCACCATATCATAATGCCTAAATGTTTATCCTGTAGTCTAAACTTGATATTATGATTAACTAGATCACATATAGACCATAATATACATAAAACCTAATTTATATCCTACTCTAGTAATTATATATCTTCAATAACTTTCTATCCTCTTGAAAATTACCATCTAGACTAGGATACTAACATCAATGCTAGTGTCCCAGATCTAACACTAGTGTCTGACCCTTACAAATGGTAAAATTTATAAATATTTTGACATGTATGGGTCATCTTATTTGTCTAAATTAACCTCTCATGAGATCATTTCAAAAGGTGTGTTATAAATACAAAATAAAATGTCATTCATTATCATCTAGAAATTTCCAACCAAACACATGTCAAGCTCACCCTCAATAATTTGCACAACTATGTTATATTATCTTATTATTTCCTATTTCCAAATTAGTCACATGGGAAGTATTATTATAGGTCTAAAACATTCAAATATCATCTCATGAGTAGTATTTATCAAGTTACATGTTAGATAATTACATGCACTTACAAATAACATATTGCATCATTATTCACACACAAACACACATAAGGGGGAGAAATACATTAGTCTGAGACCCTCTTTAGAGTATATGGATATATAGGAATCACTAATTTAGAAAAGGTCCTTTGAGGTCATCTTGAATTCATTTGAGCCCATGAACCCCATTTTTCAAGGTGACATGCCCAAGTTAGAATACCAAGGGTTTTGAGCAAACTAATGATATCCAAAACATGTGTACATGATCTAAGTTGATAATATTCAAGGCAAAAATTAACCTAACAAAAATAGTTGGTCATTTTAAACAAGGACATATATTACATACCATATAGAAGTGTTGATGATAATGTCTAGATACCATTGGTAATGTCTAGGTTGACATAAAGTAAATATTTAGAATCTAAAAAATCATTGTGGATCATCATCTTATCTTCTCTTATACCTACATCCAAAAAAGCTACATGTACATCAGTAAATATGTGTAATGAAATTACTTAGATGTTTTCATAGAATGATTTTATATTTCATAGAATAAGCAAATATGAGAGATCACACAACAATAATTGATAGCAGAGTAGAATACTGGATAATATAACAAAGCCACTTTGAGGGGGAAACCTCCACAATAATGCACTAATAGCAGAATAATCAACATAATGAATAAAGACTAATCACTACCTCCTATATATAGTCTACTTAGCTAAGGTTATTCCATAGGCTGTCCTATCTAAAAACATAGAGAAATTTAACAAGTATGTAAAAGAGGTATGTAAGCCACAAGTCAGCCACACATATCCCTAGACACACCAATGGTTAAGGGTGTAGAAATCCCATCCCCTTCAAAATAATGTTGTCCTCAACATTATAGAAACTCTAGATGTTACTGCACAAATGATTCATCCTCCCAAGTGGCATCTTCACATGGCATATTCTTCCATTTGATTAGGTACTCTGTAATTGCTCTAGAATGTAGCTACTTAGTGCGTATGTGAATGATCACCTCAAGATCAAGAACAACTTTTCCTTCCTCATCCAATTCTGGTAATTCTATTTGAATAGAAACTCTATGTCCAATGACTTTCTTTAGGCATGATACATAAAATATTGGATGTATGCGAGTGGATGAAGGAAACTCTAACTTGTAAGCCACACTACCCATTTTTTACAAGATCTAATAAGGCCCATAATACTTAAGGGATAGATTTTTTTCCTTTTTTTTCTTCAATGACATTTATTTATATGGTTGTAAACAAACAAATACCTAATCACCAATTTCAAAATGCCTCTCACTTTTGTGTTGATCTACCTGTTGCTTTATGTGATTCTAGACCATAGCTAAATTTTCACACAAACTTGTAAGGACCTCCTATTGATGGTGAATATGTTCTTCAATTGCATGATCCTTATGATGGAACTTCAAGGTTGAAGTGATGGATGGAGGGTGGTATCCATATAGTGACATAAAGGGAGACATTTTGAAATAACTATGAATATAAGTATTATACCACCATTCAACAAGTGGCAACCAATAAACCCATTTATCCTAGTTATCAAAAACAAAACAATAGAGATATCCTTCTAGACATTTGTTAACTACCTCAATTTATCTATTAGATTGAGTATGATAAGATGAAATATGAGCAAAATGGGTGCCCAAACATGTAAATAACTCAGTCCAAAAATAACTAGTGAAAATGGGATCTCTATCACTGATAATGATCTTAGGGGTCTCATGTAATTTTTGAACTATATTGAGAAAAAGATTGACTATTGTATTAGCAATAAATGGCTATGACAAAGAGAAAAAATGAGCATATTTACTCAGATGATCCACAATAACCATGATAGCATTATGACCATCAAATATTGGTAACCTTTTAATGAAATCCATAGATACCTCTTCCCAATGCTAGCTAGGGATGGATAAAGGCTTTAAAAGCCCTAGGGTTTTGATGGGTTTGCCTTTGTTTTTTTGAAATATCATACATTTTTCCACATATTTTTGGACATCCCCCTTGAGTCCTTCTCAAAAAAATCCTAGTTGATTCTATGATAATTTTCAAAAATCTTGAATGATCCCCAATTGGAGTTGCATGAAGTTCCTGAAGGATTTTTTATTTAAGAAGAGAATCCTTACATAGGTACAATCTATCTTTATACCATAATTCATTACCCTTCCATGTGAATTTTTCAAATCCACCTAAACCTTGTTGAAGATTTTGAATCAAATCATGGGTAGCACTATCATGTTCCCATTGTGATGATGCTTTGTCTATCCAATCCACCTATAAAATGGTTATGGCACATAAAAATGCCTCAACTAATTCATCTTTTTTTGATAGTGCATCTACCACTACATTGTCCTTGCCTTTTTTGTAGACTATTTCAAAATCATAGCCTAACATCTTAGTTACCCATTTTTGTTGTTATTCAAATGAAAACCATTGTTCTAAAAAATATTTGAGACTATCATGATTAATTTTTACCTGAAAGTGATGACCCATTAAATAAGGTCTCCATTGTTTGGCTACATGCAAAATGGTCATCATTTCCTTCTCATATATGGGCTTGTGCTAATTTTTACGTTTTAGTTGACAAATTTCAAATCCAAGTGGTCTACCTTCTTGCATGAGTACAACACCCATACCATACCTAGATGCATCACATTCAACCATAAAAGTCTTAGAAAAATTAGGAGTGGCCAATACTGGAGTAGTGCACATAGCTAATTTTAATTATTCAAATGTCTGAGTAGCTACATCAATCCATTAAAAGGAGTCTTTCTTCAATAAAGAGGTGAGTGGGGCTATAATACTACCATAATTTTTGACAAACATGTGATAGTAACTAGTTAGCCCCAAAAATACCTATAGTTGCTTGAGTGTCTTAGGAATTAGCCAGTCCACCATTACTTAGATTTTTTTAAGATCCACTTTCACTCCTTCATAAGAAATAGATGACCCAAATATTCAACCTCACAAGCCCCAAAATTACATTTGGAAGGTTTGGCATACAATTGATGTTGTTCCAAAATGGAGAGTACTCGTTTCACATGTTGCAAATGGTCTTCCCATTTTTTACTATAAATGAGGATATCATCAAAGAATACTAGAACAAATTTCCTTAAAAATGGCCTAAAAATAGTATTCATCAAACTCTAAAAAATAGATGGTGCATTTTTTAAATCAAAAGGCATAACCAAAAGCTCATAATGGTCCTCATGAGTCCTAAAAGCTATTTTGGGTATGTCTTCATCCCAGATCTAGATTTGATGATACCTAGAATGTAAATATTACTTGGTAAAATAAAAATCACCTTTAAATTCATCTAGAAAATCATCAATGATAGGAATGGGAAACTTATCTTTGATAGTGTACTTATTGAGTTATTTGTAGTTAGGGCACATCCTCCAGGTGTCATCTTTCTTTCTCGCCATAACAACTGGTGAAGAATATTCACTTTGGCTATGGTGAATTATTCCTGCATCCAACATCCCTTGTACCATATTTTCAATTTAACTTTTTTTGGCATAGGGATACCTATATGGCCTAATGTTGGGTGGTATACTACCAAGAATAAGTTTGATAGCATGATCATGTGTGTGGCTAGGTGGAATTATTTTTGGCATGTCACCAAAAATAATAGAATGGGCATCAATCACTTGTTATAGATCAAGAGGTAGAAGTGATTAAGTTGGATTTACTTCCATGGAAAACAAACAAGCTACAAATCCTTCATCACCCTTACAATAAATGTTTATCATTTGATGGGAGCTAACAAGTTGTGGAGATTTAGCCCTTAATCCCCTTAGGTCAAATGTCTTATCTTCAGAATGAAAATGCATGAATAATATTTGGAAATTCATCTCAATAGTGCCCAAAGTGGTGAGCCATTGTACTCATAGAAAAATATCAAATCCACCCATGGGAATCATAAACATAGGAGAATCTAACAAGTAATCTCTCATGGCCAGCTTAATACTATGACATTTTCTTGAATAGCTGATAGTACTACCATCTGCAATCATAACCATAAATTTTAGAGTTGGATAAATGAAACAATTCAAATGAGAAACTAACTTACTATTGATGAAGTTGTGTGTGCTCCCAGAGTCAAACAAGATAGTGACATTCTATTTCTTAAGAAAACCCATCACCTTAAGAGTTTGGGGAGTACTAATACCTAAAAGGGCATGAAAAGAAATAGTAGGTTAAGAGTATTCATATTCTTTCTTAGGACCTTATACATTCTCACCATGTACTTCTTCATCATCTTCATCATCATTGACACCTTCAATGTAAAATAACTTCTTTTCAGTACAAAAATGATCTTTGCTCCATTTGTTATTACAACAAGAGCACAACCCTTTGGCTCACTTCTCCTCAATTTATCATTATGTTAATCTAGTGGGCTATGGAAATGATGGTGTTGGAATGGTGTGATCATGACCAATAGTGAAAGTTTTCCTTTTGACCATCTCTTTTTCTTCTACCATATATGCCTTACGGATAGCTTTTGATAAAAATGTTGGGTTAAACATTCAAACCTCAAATTGGATGCTATTTTTGAGGCCACCCAAAAACATATAAATCAAATTGTCCTCAATGATATCTTCTACCTATAAAGAGAGATTCTGAATTGATGAATATAATCCTTCATAGTTCTTGATTACTATAGTTTGTCTGATTGCCTAGAATAGTTCTCAGAGACATTATTTTGATAATGAGCTAAAAAATCCTCAATGAAAATAAACCATGTAATAGGAGTACCATTATTTTTCTTTTGAGCACATAACTAATGATACAAAATGAATTGTTCAGGTTCTAAATATAGAGATGCCACTATCACCTTTTAAGATCTATGGGTTTGATGTAACTAAAATAAATTATTAGTTTTGTTAATCCAAGTGAGAGGATCCTTACCATTAAACTTACGTATGTCCAATTTTGGCAACATCAGTTTCATACTAGCATGGGAGTTGTTACTATTGAGGGGAGGATTTTAATGCTAAAGTGGAGGGTTATCAAGCTAAAACTGAGATGTAAGGGAAACCAATTGCATAGTGATATGATGAAATTCATTGTAAACCCTATTAATCTCTCTGTGCATCTCTAAAACATCATTTGGACTGTAATAAAGTCATCATGCCTCACCAAGTTCTTTATGTCTACCTGAAGCTAAGAAATCACCAAATTTGAAGTACCAGATTCCATGTCATTGGCAAAAGGAGTCTTAGGAGTTTTGTGTCCCCCTTTTCTTCATCAAGTACTAGGACCTACCATATATAAACCCTAGGAGGGTTTTTACCCCAAAAAAAGTATACCAAGAAATGGTACTATTGTGGTCACCTTACCAAGATGAATCTAACAATTGTCTTTGCACACTAGGGTAAAATTTTAGCACCAAAAAAGTGTACTGATAGAATATACCATTGTGATCATCTCATTAAGATTAATCTAACAACTACAATTGTGCAAGGGGAATTTATTTCCTATTTTTTTTTTAATTATTTAAAAAAAAGTGTTTTGAGCAATACTACACTGACAAAAAAATTAATTCTTCCCAAATTGCAAGTTATGCTTTTTAGCTCCCATCACTCCTAGAAGCCATGCCTCACCAAATCTAAAAAAATTCCATAAAATACTTGCCCAAATCGAAGTTTTGATACCACTTGTAATGAAATTACTTATATGTTTGCATAGAATGATTTTATATCACATAGAATAAGAAAATATGAGATATCACATAATAATAATTGACAATAGAGTAGAATACTAGATAATATAGGAAAGTTGCTTCGAGGGGGGAACCTCCAAAAAAATGCACTTATAGAAAAATACTCAACATAATGAATAAAGAATAACCACTACCTCCTATATATAGTCTACTTAGCCAAGGTTATTTCATAAGATGACTTATCTAATAACATAGAGAAATGTAACAAGTATATAAAGAGGTATGTAAGCCACAAGTCAGCCACACATATCCCTAGACACACCAATGGTTAAGGGCATAGTAATAAGATAAGTATTATTTATTCATAATATTTATACATTTAAATTAATTTTGGCATTATATATTTTTATTTATAATGCTTTCATAATTCAACACTATATCAAAATTTTCTGAATCTAAATTATTTAAATGGCTTACTTTTAGAACAATTTAGCCATTTTTAAAATTAGGCTACTCTTCCCTAACCCTTACCCAAAACATAAAAAAATGTTAAAATTTTGGTGAACCCAACCTTTGAGTATTCTTGCACAACCATAGATTACTCTAGGGTTCTTAGTGTTCTAGAGTTTCATATTATAGTAATTATTCATATCTTAAATAGGTGGTGTACATATTGATCATATCGAACTTCCTCTTCTACTAACTTAAATGTCTCAAGCTAATTCCCCATCAAATTTTGTCATTAATGAGAGTGTCAATAATGAAAATGAGAAAAATATTTAAAATGTTCTTATAGAGAATGAATTTGACCATGGAAATAATGAAGCACATGATAATAATGAACATTAGCAAATAGATCAAGAAAAAGTTAAAGTTACCCGAATGTTTTGGGAGTGTATTCATGAAAATTCATAAGATCTTGAGAATAGCCTCAATAATATATTGGAAAATAAAAAAACTGAACAAATAAGTGAACCACCACTTGCATCTATTGATCCAAATATTGGGCCACAATTGGATATACCTATCAATCATCACTTCTATTTTCCCTCCCCTTGAGCACACCTTTGATTTGTACATCTAGTTAGGGTACATGATATGTCTTCAATACATTGTTCCCCAAAGACCAATTAAATATTACTACATCCTCCATGGGAATGGTCAATGTTTCAACTTAATTACTAATTTTAATGCCTATATCAACACAAGAAATGATTGTATCCCTTTTGGTGACTTCTAAAATATCAAATCTTAATGGGTTTACTATTAAAAATCTCCTCACATTTATTCAAAATTTGGAAGATAAGGTTAAAAATATTGAGTAAATATCTTCAAAATGAACTCATGTTATTGATTCAAAATATTTATTGCATAATCCTCTTGCACCAAATATATGTTTTCACCCTTTGCCAACTAGTTTTGTAAAACATTAATTCACACTTTATGATGGAAAGGGTGGCCTTAGGAAACATGTATAAAATTTATATGAAACATGTCTTGATTATGATTCTAATAATAAACTTTTGACCAAATTATTTCTAGGAAGCATACTAAAGGACTATTATTTAAGATGCTTCTATGATCTACCATTATGATTAGTAAAATCATCCAAACCTAGTGTGGATCAATTTCTATCATATTTCTCTATCAACATTACTAAAAATATGACATATACACAAATTTCAAAGATAATCATGAAACCAATGAGCCCATCAATGAATGTTTTTGAGGTATAATACAATGTTGGCCAAAATGAAAAATAAAATGGAAAATAAAGAGATTTAAAATATCTGTAAGCAAATTTTGCTTTTTCCACTAGATGAGTGTATTATATTCAAGAACCTTAAATATTTTGATGACTAATGCCATATCATCTGAGATATATAAACTAAACTTATTACATTGAATAATTCATATGTATCGAACACACTAAATAGATCAAATACAAATTTAATATCAAACCAAGCTATAAGGTAAAACCTCTAGAAGATAAAAAGGAAGAAAAAAATTGTGAATATGGTTTAAAAAAACATAATCAACTAATCTTATCCAATGCACCTAAGAGACAATTTAAATAATTACCTTAGTCCCCAACCTCACTCCTTAAGAAGATAATGGAATATCATCTCATATATCTTATTCCTTCCTTAGATGTTGAGACGAGTTAGCGTCTATCAAAATTATATGATGTAAATGCTTATTATGACTATCACCAATGTGTTGGCATTATATGAATAGATTTTAAAAGTTTAATAACATGATATAAGAATGAATTGATAGTAAAAATAACTTATTTGATGATTAAACAAAGGATTTAGGATCACAACATGGTGACAATCAAAACTAGAATATATTCAATAATCCATTGCATTATCATTCCAAGGAAGAACCAAACATCTTACTCCTACACATAATGGGAACCAATTAGATGATATTATTTTCACACTTACACATGAGATAACTCTTATGGTTGAAAGGCATTCTATTATATTTCATGACACTAATATTGTGGATGATGACTTAGATCTTCACTCATTGTTTATTAGACCACATATTGATCATTAGTATATATATAATGTTATGGTTGATAATGGTTCTAGTGAGAATGCATGTAACATGACATTAATCACATATTTTGGATATACACATGATGATTTATACCATACAACCAAGATGGTCAAATCCAATGGGAAAACACAACATGTTTTTGGTGATATTGATTCACACTTATAGGTTGGTTCAACACAATGACCACAAAATTTTAAAATATACCACATATAAGAGTCTTAAATATATTACTAGTATAATATTGGATTCATAATCTTCACATAGTCCCCTCCAAAGTGCATATATGTCTCAAGTATATTTATTCTAATAAGGTAATCATAGTTTTAGGGATTTAGTATGAACATCCATTAAAACAAGATAAGTTTATTCTGAGATAGCTAATTATACAACCTATTAATGTTAATCATGAGAAAAAGTGTAATCAAAAGGAAATATAATCTCTTAGGTGAGTGATAAAGAGAGGTCATTTCATCAAAGATACATTTTAGACTCTACATAGCCATCATATATACCTACAAGGCCCATCTAGTTGTTAAAATAAAATAAACATGTTTCATAGATGGCAAAAAGATCCAAAATCATAGTTACACTAAAAATGTCACACAATAATAAGTAATGGGATCCATGAAAAACTATAGATTTTACTATCGCTTCACAATCATAGAGTCCTATGAGGCATATGCAGAGTATTAAAGATTCTTAAATTCTATATTTTGCATATATACATGATCCTTAGAAACATGACTAGTTTATTGTAGCCTATACTGAGCGTACATTACCCCTTGAGTATCCATTAAATGATATAATTTACTATACTTATCATTTATAAATTATAAAAATACAAATAATCAATAAAATACAAAAACATTAAAATAAAACAAAAACATAAAAAAGCTTAGCATTTACATGTTTACTAGTTTTTGGCATATGTCTAGTAGATACCATATCATTTTCCTTTCTATAATCACATATGTTTCATGGATAATTGAGTGTGATAAATGCATACTCTAGATATATTATACATAAACATAATATGTTGGATCTTTTATCCACCCACATGACACACTACATTGGGGGAATCTAAGTATATTGATCATGATTGATAGACGTTATATTATTTTATGATTACTTTACATTATCATGTTGAGCTTATTTAATAATGCTTACACATGTCTATATTCATGCTTACATATTATAAATTGTACTATATATTCAATGGTACAAGACATTTTTCTAACACATGTATGCAGTTAGAGTATGCTATGCTTATGCTAGTTTCTTATATTTCTCTTATTCATCTTCTCAAATGGATTAATTTAGTGTAATTATTGTTTTATACTTGTCTAAGTTGTGGAAAATTTAAAAAAAATCATTATTTGTTGGCCATAGTGCCCTGAGTGTTGTTTATTTGGCGTGAAAATATTTAAACATCCTACCCTTGAGTGTGTGACATTTGAACATGCCCCTTATTTTTTTAATCTTTATACCCCTTTTTACATGATGTTGAGTGCTCTTGTGTGTTTTCTAAGATTGTGATTATTACTTATAGATGTTTACATGATCCACATAATGAATTTTAGCACTTGTTTTGATTGAATATTATGAGTTTAATTGATATATCTACTTAGATATGACACCCTTATACACTTATTTACTACATGATTAGTACACATATGGCATGGTTAGCTTATCCTTTTGAGATAAGGTGACTACAAGGTTGAATTCCTATCACCTCAAAAGGGATGACATATTAGTGGGAGCATGTCATAGATACATGAGTCTACATAAACACAATTGGTATAATTTGATATATTTTACATGATTTAGATATACACTTGGGTCATAATCATATGTATTTGACACCAATTTTACAAATTTCAGACAGAGTTTTTCATATTTATCACATATATTATATAAATTTTACAAATTATGTGTTATATTTTGATAGATATTTCATATTAAGAAACATTATAGTTGCATATGCCATCAAAATACACCAAATCATAAATACATATACAAATTATATAAAAATTTATGCACTAACCTTACCAAGATGTATCGATTGAGCCTTCATGTATCTACAATTGTTAGATACCTTGAGTATTGAAGTTGAGACTTTATGACCTCAATGGACTTGTCACTACTTCCATTTTGTAGGTTGATATGGTTACACCTTTTCACTTGGGTAAGGTTGGCTAGATCATGTATACACTTTAGTTATGTGATTGAGATTCAGTGATCTTTATGGCCTTGGCATAACTCATCCTTGTATCAATTGGGTACATGATCACCCTCCAATTCTCCTCTTCACATATCTAAGGTTTAATTTTGAACTTATTTATCCTTATTTAACAAAAATGATCATTACAAAATCAAACTATCAAGGGGAAACATGATTAAATTTACACATAGATGTAATCCTTCCTTTCTTTCTTTTATTTCAAGTATTTCAATAATTAAATATTTAGATTATATGCACTAATTACACTATAACATGCTCTTGGTTATATATAATACACAAACATCAAATTAAAATAGGGCTCAAGCAAAGACAAGGTGTGGTGTACACACCATGAAAAGCATTTATTTCTTTTACACTATTAATTTAATCCTTAAACATTACTAGTTTAAAGGGGGGAATGTAGTACTAAAATTTAACTATATATTATAAAATATTCTTGTACACTTGATAAATATGACTAATGGATCAAATTTGGGAGAAGAAAACAAATAGTAAAGCTATTTAAGATATTCTCAAATATTCGTGTGTTATGTATTCAGTTGTCAGCTATATGTATTTTGTCTTATTCTCCATTGCTTGTAATAGATACAAGATGAATAGTCTCCTCTTTTGGCACCAAAGTATGAATAGAATGTTAATAGTCAGACTGTCAATGACTATAAATATGTATACTTGTATGAATAAGAGAGTTTGACCTTGTTGAGATCAATATAGACTATTTGGTTATGGTTACCTGTTGTGTTTATTATGCTTATTATTTGTGTACATTATCATGTTAAATGTTTGGATTAATTCCATATAAGTTACTCCAAATTCTCTATAAACATTAATAATCATTGGTTAATCCTAATTTATACCTAACACATGATAATATATCTATGTTATGCTTTTGTTTCTCCTATTAAATATGAATTCTCTATACTATCTTGCACACTTGAGTAAAACTTAGTTATCCTCATCCTTAACATGTTTTGATGTATCAAGAACCTTTGCTAAAAATGGTATGGTGAGTATGGAAAAAATCATTTCAGATGAAACTATGCTAAGATGGCTATTGGGGAAGTGAGACATTGCAATATGATTAGACCAAAAAGTATGTAATTTTGTAGAAGAAGAATCTAAGAGGACTAGTCTTACAAAAAGCAAAATTATTTAAGAACACATTTATTAAGAGATATATGAAAATTTTTGGTGAAAATTAGTTTAATTTATAAATAACTAGCTGATAATATTAGAATACTATTGCTTCAATCCTAGAATGAAAGAAACAATCACCTGGGCTAAAGAGAAGATAAACCAGTTACTAAAATTAGAAACCAACTAGACAAGAGAAATAGACCACTGGGTTGCTACCACCATATATGGTTAAATCATTGAGTTTTTATTTTACACACACACACACACACACACACACACACACACACACACACATCATTAAAATCTATGTAAGACCATTTTGTTTGAGGAATTAGAGGAAATTTTTTGTAGTGACTACCTCTCCTAATAAAGATGTTGGTTGTGTATAAGGCTATGGTGCCTACTACAACCAATATAGAGTAGTCACTTCAAGCATATGAGGTTGTGTGTAAAATGATGGTGAATGATGGTTAGATTAATCAATAATGATTTAACCTAAATCTAGAATGGAGACAAGAGGGAAGAAGAATCAAAAGAAAAGTTTAGATGTTAAATGGGAACTATGATAACAAAATAAATGGAATAAATAGAAGAATACCTAGGTAGCTATAAGTAGATGTAAGAATAGTTGTATATTAGATGATGATCAAGTGAAAATATGTGATGAGTGAGATAATTAATTAATAATTAATAAATAAGATGATGAAGAATTAGATGAATATGAGATGTGTGAAGAAGAAGACAAGAATAGTTTAGAAGTAGAATAGATAGATGATAGATGTAGTGCATAGGTACAAGAAAGGGTATTGTTAGAAGAATAATAATTATGTAAATAAATAAAACATAGTCATAGGTTAAATGCACATTCAATCATAAAAAATAGGAAGTCACAAGAAAGAACCATTCACTAGAATAACACACATCCCCACAACCCAATCTTTTATATTCTAGTAGAAATTTTTAGCCAAGTAGATAAGAAGATAATAGTTGGGAATGACTATTTTTAGAACATGTGAATCATTGGGGAGCTAAAATTCAATAAAAATCAATTATAAAGGCTTTGAAGGCCTTAGGATTAGTTCAAATTGAACAAAGAAAATAAATAAGTATAAACAAACAAAGTGTGCATGATAACTCTCTTAGTGCGTAGAGTAATACATGGGAAGGATCACCTAGAACACAACATCCCATGATAACATTTTCATATCAAAATCCATCTATACTAGTACCTAATAACTTTCAAGATGAGATGGTAAGCTAATGGTGTCATTGATGAACCTATCCACTAGATGGAAGAGAACTTGAGTTCATCTACTAAATAGATATTTAATAGGCAAGTATAAAAGATGTTGAAGACTAGATTTTACTAATATTAAGATAGAATTTTGTGAAATCTATCAACTAGTGGGGCATGCCACAATGCAGCTACATATTTTAGAATGATATGTCAAGATTTTATATAATTTATATTACAACTTTTGTAAATCAAACAATCATGATGAAAAGAACTGTAGGGATTTACAGGATCTTAAGGAAGGCATCACCAAAAATGTATTTTTCATCACTACATAGCAAATGTCCTTAGTGAAAGAAGTGACCCCAGGTCCAAAGGTTGATAAAGGTTATGTGACTAAATATGTCCACAATCGATTCCTAGTTCATCAAAATATCGGCCTTAAGGTTTAGCTGGATGGACCCCTCCTTCATCGAGTTGGACACATCCATCTCTATAGTACTAATATGTATATCTCTAGAGCCTAGCCATAACATAACAACAACAAATGAGTTAGAACCCACCAGCTATGCAACACTAATATAGAATTAGAGAATAATTAATAGCACCAAAATTGGAACATTGCATAAAAACAAGGAGGATATAGAGGTGGATATCAGTCCAATAGAGGAGGAGATCAAGGCAGATATAGAGGAGGATACCAAGGAAGTAGAAGAAATAAATATCAGTGGCCTCATCTATAATACTACCTATGAGGAGAATATAATCATGTTCAAAAAAATTACCTAATGAATCCTCAAAGATAGTCATATTATGAATACTACAGAATCTCTAACCAACATGACATAGAAGATGACATGTCCTATCTTAGAGAAGTAGAGCAAAGATAGGGCCATATAAAATGTGAATATGGTAAGTGTAAATCCTAAGGAAAATTTATTTTTGAATGCTATTACATGACAACAACATGCAAACAAAGGTTTTCCTTTGCTTGAGATGCCTTAGGATCAAGGAATCCAGAAAGATAAACATGATAAATACCTAGATCCAACTATAGAAAAGGGCCTAATGTATAAAGTCACATAGATGTTGAAAAACATCCAACATAAAAACACCACCAAAGGAGATGATGCAAAAATAGATGCACAAGTGTATGGCTAGATTGTGCACATTATACATAAATATAGAGTCATCACTACACTCAAAGATATTCTAAAACTTTTAAGCACATATAATGAAGACATCTCACAGAACATCACAAACCTACAACATGATCTACTGGAGTGTGCAGAACATGGGCAAAAGAAGATATAAAAGTTGGTTTAGTACATCAAAATAAAGAATCCATGGGATGTTGATACATGCATCAACATTGAGGTTGTAGGTTACAAGATTCCAAATGCTATCTTTGATTTTGGTAGCATAATCAATATGATTCCTATGTCTACATGGGAAGCCATTGGATGATCAATTCTGAGTTATAACCCAATAAATTTGAGCTTAGATGATTATAGAAGGGTTGAGCCTATAGGTAGATTAGAAGATGTGGAGATCAAAGTTACAGAACTAACACTACAAGGTGACTTTGAAGTCATTGATGTGAAGACCACTACAACACATTACCCTACACTCAAAGGTAAGAAATGATGGTCAAATGACTATCGACACGATGTAAAACTAATTAGAGGCACACCAAGGTGATAAAGTTTTTGTCATTCCTCTTAATAGAGTGCATAAGACTTACATAATTCTAGCTATACCACACTCTCCATATGTTGCAAAAGAAATTAGTTGGGTGAAGGTGAATTTTGAAGATAATACAAAATATCTATGAGCAGATGAGTACAATTTATTTTACAAGCATAATAAACCATAGGTATAATATCTACTCACTCAATAATTGAAGACATCAAAATAATAGAGGCCCAAACCAATAGTTACGTAGTTATTGGCAACCCAGTTTGTTATCAAGAATGTGTATTTACATCTACATAATCCCCTATTTGGTAAGAAGTTGACTTCCTCTATCAAGCTGATGATCACATACAAGATTATATAGAGATAACTAGGGAAGGCACTTTTCCATGAGAAACATCTTCATATATCAGTGGTGACTCAGACACACACCTCCTCAATTGGGCCTTAGGTGATCATGAACTCTGACCAATATGAATGGTATCTACATATGAATGATAACTTGTTATGTACTATGTAACTAAGGAGATCAATGAATTCATTTTAAACTTACAAGTTCATATACCAACCATCAATTAGTGGGTTATTGCTCTAAATTATGCTCTAAATGGAGTTGTTGTGACATGGTGGGCAACTCACCAAAATGACCAACTCAAGTGGGATGATGTCTACCAGCTCATGATTAATAATTTTCATCTATCATAGTTTATCCAAAATAATTGGCCATTATTTCAATAAGGTGAGTGTCCTAAAATTCATATAAATAAATGTGTTGAATCTTGGACTGAGGAACATGTCACACCAAAGTAATAGGTTCATATTTTCCACTATACACTTGATCCATTACCAGTAGCATGGTACATTCACCAAGAACATAGAAGGGAGATAAATCATTAGGTATAGGTCTATAGTGATTTTATTTAGACATTTGTATTTGGAGATAAAATATCTCTAGTTCATAACACACTCTATAAAATTAAACAATTCTTATGCCATGGGTGCATAAAATACTTAAGCACCATGAAAAAATCCACTACACAACATAATGCAACATTTGATCTTAATACGACACTACAAAGATACTAAGAAAGAAGAATAATCCTTGATCTAACAATGTCACCAAATACAAGAAGTAGAGAACATTGAGGATTTTGATTCTGATGGTGATCTAGATTTAAATGATTTATTTAAACTTGAATGACCTTTGGAACCACTCAAGGACACAAACATAGAAATTACTAAAGAAAACATTTTACACAACATAAAAATTCCTAAATAATAAGGGAAATGGTGGATATAGGAATCTATAGATGAATAAAATTATAATATCTATCATTAGCCCATTAAAAAGCATGTAGCAAATATCAAAACTAAGGATGTTCCAAAATTAGCAAACATAGGTGACTATTAGATAGAAGCTAAAATTTTGGAAGCTCTAAAATTTTTGAGGGATTATCAAGATGTATTTCCCACTAAATTCTTAGAGGTCTAAGGATTTGACCCATATTTTGGTGAAATTCAAATTGAACTAAAAGAGTGTGAATGACCTACAAAGAAGTGATCATACAAGTTCAATCCAAATATGAAGCTGAAAGCAATTATTGAACTGGATAGAATGTAGGATGTAGGAATAATTCATCTAATAAAAAAGGTAGACTAAGTAAGCCCCATGGTAGTGAATCCAAAGAAGATAGCGGAAATTTGAGTATGTGGGGATTATTTCATTTTTGATGATGCTTACGTAAATGATCCATTCCCAATTCCTTTCACAGATGAAGTTTTGGAGTCTGTCACAGGACATGAAGTCTATTCCTTTATGGATGGTTTTAACATCTATCATCAAATACCAATTATAGAAGAAGACAGAGCCAAAATGACTTTTGATATGGAATGGGGATCATTTACATACAAGGTCATGGATTTTGGCATTAAAAATTCACATATGGTATTCTCTCACATAGTGGTCACTACATTCAAGGATTTCATTCACGACTTTTTTGAAGTCTACCTTGATGATTGGGTAGTCTTTTCTCTATTCAAAGAACATTTGTCTAAGTGGTGCCTTATGTTGGAATGTGTAGAGATATGTGCATAACATTGATTTTAAATAAATTCCTATTATTTACACCCTTTGGTGTTTTACTAGGACATGTAGTATGTAGTAAAGGTATTCTAGTAGATTAGGAAAAAATTATAGTAATTATGAGTATGCCTCCACCCTTTAGTTCCACCAAAGTGTGCTATTTTATAAGGCATACATGATACTATCACAATTTCATCAAAGGATATTAATTTATTTCATCTTCATTGGAATCCTTAGTACACAAAAAATGCAAAGTTTGTCTAGATTGTATAATGTCAGGTAACCTTCATCGAGCTGAAACAAAGATTGATTACAATGACCATACTTGTTTTTCTATACTAGAGTAAACCCTTCCATGTGCATGTGGATGATATAGGTATCATAGTTGGTGTTGTGATTTCATATCCAAGAGAGGGTGGACTCAACCATCCTATTCATTTTGATAGTAGGAAACTATTTGACATAGAGAAAAACTACACAAATACTACGTGAGAAGCATTGGCCATTGTGTTCACACTATAAGAATTATGACATTATTTGATTATGAATCCATTCAAATTATTCACTAATAATTAATATCTACAATACCTTGTAAATGAGATGATGATAGGAGGATGTATCTCTTAATGGTTGATGCTATTTCAAGAGTTTCAATTCTACATTAATGTCAAACCAAGAAGAGAAAACATGGGAAGAAACCATCTCAGCTGCATCCCTAATGGTGAAGAACCAAAAGAATTACATGAAGACTCTCATAATACTCACCTTTTCTATGCTTTTATGATTCCTAAATTTTTTGAAGCCATTGCCAACTTCCTTGAATAAAGAGTCTTATATATGCACTATCAAGAGCATGATAATAAGTAGTTTGTTACTAGAGACTTTCCATGTACTATCATCAATGGGATTTTGTCTCACTTGGGGAAGGATGAAGTCCTCTATAGGGTTTTTCTAGAACATGAATGACCTCAAATTTTATATGTGGCACATCAAGGAGTCATATGAGGAAATTTTTCGAGAGAAGATATGGCTAAAAAGATGTTATAGAGTGGGTTATGGTGGCCAAATCTATTCCAAGATGCAAAACACTATGATGTCTACCAATGTATGGGTAAACTACTAAAAAAAGATGAAATTCCTTTATAAACTCTATTATCTAAGCATTTTTTTAAACAATGGGGCATTATCTTTATCATACCTATCAACCTACTAAATAAGAGTAATAAAACAAGGTATATCATCACTACAACAAACTATTTTACTAAGTGGGTTGAAGATATTGCAATACCCAACTACATTGTGAAGGACACACTAAAGTTTCTATATGAAAACATCATTATTAGGTTCAGATGCCCTACAAAATTAATCAACAATAGAGGAGCACACTTTATAAACAACACCATCAAAGCTCTAACTAAGGAATTTATCATTTTTCATCATAAAATCACTACGTATCATCCATAGGCAAATGGCCAAGTTGAAGCTTCCAACAAAGTGTTGGGTGCAATGCTAATAAAAATATATGATGCCAAAAGAGATGATTGGGAAGATCACATTCCTATGATTTTATGGGTATATCACATGCATTATAAGAGAGCCACTAGGTTTATACCATTCTAGTTGGTGTATGGTCTTGAAGTAGTTATACTAATGGAATACATAGTGCTTAGTCTACACATTACCATAGTCAGATGACTAGGAAATCATGATTATCTTACTAACAAACTCCTTGAAATAAATAATATGGATGAGTATAGATGTAAAGTATCATGGATGTAAGAAGTGCACAAGTAGAGCCAGATAGCATGGCATGATAGGAATTTGCACTAGAAAGAGTTTCATAAAGATCAACTATTCTTACTATATGATAGCTATTTCAGAGCTTTTAGGCAAGTTATAGATTTGATGGAAATGGACCTATATTATCCATGAACTAATGTAGAAAATAAATATTAAATTTCTAATTCACCCCTCAGTGGATGCAAGACCTCCCAATCCCCTAAATAAGACCAATGCACCTATAAAGCCCTTAAAACTTCAAGTAGAAAGCATACAAACACTTCCCCATCTATGCTCAAGCTGAAGATAAAGACATAGTTCTATATAGGAGTAAGAGGATGGTTTGAACTCACTAAAGGTTCCCAATGTGTGTAGGGATGTTGGGCATGTATGTCAATGGGAAAATGAGTTCAAGGATGTATGTCCCCAAGTTATGAAATAACTAATGAAAAGGAATGATGCAAGAAGAATCTATAGATCATTGAAAGAGTGCCCTAGATGTTCATATTTTTGCATTCATAGCTTTAAATAATTCTTCAAACCTATCTAGGATAGTTCCATGCTTGTACACAAGATCCTACATCCATTCCTTTGAGTTGCACAGTATTCAACCTTCCTTCTATCAATGCTACATGGCAACCCAACACTTGTCTTTGCCCCCGAAGCAAACACTAGCCTTCCATGTGTAATTTCTATGCTCCTCTTACCTAAAAACCAAAGGAGACTCCTCTAAGATCCCATTGAGGTGATGCATGAAATTCATAGAATGTCACACCGACCATCAATCAAGAAGTGCCACTTCCTAAGTGGTAGCCAAATAAAAGGGACATTAGAGGTAGTGGAGTGAGTTTGAGGCCTGATTAAAACAATTTAATGCAAATGTGGCTATTTGACCTTAGAGCTTGAGTATATGCTATCCTTTGATGATAATAAGGAAATATTATAGTTTTCAATGCACATGCATCTTGAAGTGATCTTATCGTTAACTTGGGTCTAATCATTAGGTAGACTTCAAGAATCATGGCCATGGTACCACAAATGCATTAAATTCTTCTCACATTACCCAAGTAGTGAATTTATTATAACACTAGCTTATTCTCTATAAAATCTTGGTTCTTCCATTGTAAAAGTGTTGACACATTTTAGTAATCTCATGTTGATGAAATTTCCCTCCATGAGTACTTGTATTGGTCAAGTCTTGTAGATTAATGAAAATTAAGTTCACCTCTTTCTATTTTTTTGATGATCTATATGTTATTTGCATCTATTGATCTTTGATCATGGGTAATGTTTGACCCTCTCTCTATTTTCCATTCCTTACACCTCCTTTTTAAACTTAAAATTCACTCTTAGGTCATATCCTGTGCACATTCAAATTTGTATTAATGTTGCCTATGGACCATTTATTTTCCCTCTTAGTGTAACACTATGTTCTTCCACCTCTATGAGAAACACTTATACATTTGGAGTGTCCTTAGAAGAATATATGTGGAAACATCTTATTCTCAAGCATTTATAGTTTGCATATGGCAATATGAGTGATCACACTATTCTGGATACATTGCCTTTTTACTTTCAATCATTCTCTTACCTTTTCCATCATTTTTTCCCTCAAGATCTTAGTTTTAGGGTAGTGATAGGTTTCTAATCTAATTTTTAGGTTTGTGTACTAGTCTTAAATAAGGTATGATTAGAATAGAAGGAATGTAGCCTACTCTAAAGACTCATCCCAAGAAGTATAAGGGTCCTGGACCTTGGGGATATTTCCATCATTGTAGTGAGATAACCAATGCTCATGTGTGTAGCTATGCAATAATACTTCTGTGCCTAGTGCTAAGTCCTCTTGCACCTTGTGTAAGACCTCCATACCTATAACCCCATCGAAAATCTTCTTTGCAATATCAAGCATCCATCGGTGCACATTTTGAATGATATTAGTTTATAACATGATTAGTGGAACAAATTGAAGAAGCTAAAGAGTTAATGTTTTATTTAGCTATCAAGTGTAATAACATTCAACAAAAGCACCTCATGACTCCCAACACCTCTAGTTTGTAAAGACTAGTCCCCTTTTTACATGATAAGAATAACAAAATCATCTACAAGAGACATTGATTTTCATTTCTCTGAGCTTTTAGTGCCATCTGAAAGGAGAGTTAGAGCATTTTTTCCCCTATCAGAAGGCACAATGCAAGTCAATCTCCATATAGAGCCTAGTCCACACCACTATTTGGAAGTTTTTTTTAAAGAGGAGCCTATTCCCTATCCCATTCATGGTTGTGCCAAGGAATCATGTATTTATGAATTTTAATGGAGGCAAACCATTAGTCCTAGCATAGTATGATGATATTATAATGTTCACTCTTAAGAACCTACCCTATTTCATGGGAAAATTTTTGACCTCCCCTATATATCATATCTAAGATATTATAAATATTTACGTAGTACACCATATCACCTAGGCTAATATTGTAGTTAGATTACTAGCTTATTCCTTGAATAAAAAATCTCTTTAATGGTACTAGGGCTTACAACCAAAATCCATTCACAATTGGGATGAGCTTGGTGAAGAGATATATACGTAGTTCAAAGATCAGATAAATCACTTATCCTTGATTGAGTAGATAATAACTATAAATTTAACACCACATGAAATAGTGGTCTACTTCAAATTTCAATTCTAGAGGGTCTAGGATAGATTTACAACCTTGTGTAAGCCATATCCTAACATGACATTTTTATATTTCGTAAAAGCTCTTAATAATGATATTATATTGATGATTTAATATAGTTTGCCCAGATGCTTATGAAGTTATAGTGTGCACAAAGAATTACTTAGTTAAAGTGGGCAAGATTACCTCTAAACCCTAATGCCTATATTCACAAAATCTCCTCCCAATCAAGTAACTATGTAACCTATGATAGCACCTATCCCTACTATAGTAAGCACTCCTAATTTATACTCCACTCATTTTAATGAATTACATGAAGTAAAGACGTTATTGTAAATTTTTGGGAATGAGTTAGTTGCCCTCAAAAGGTAGCAAGTGTAGTATCTTAAATATCATCAACCTTTCACTTAGACATACCAGCTAAATAGACCTCCCTACTAAGGTAGTGTGAAGGCACAAAACCAACTCACATATAATAGAGTGCCTTATGCATATAAGGTAGATGTTTATATTACCTCCAAAGCCCTTGTCCCAATATAAATTAATATAGTGTAGGATTATGAATGGTTCTTTCCATGTAACCAACTACATGATCAAGCTACGTGTGTAAATAGAGTTATGAACTAGGCAATTATGGTGTAAGGCATGCCTTATTATGGGAACAAGTGAGTATTGTAACCCCATAAATGGGAGAGGTCTGATTATAAGCCCAACCATAGGATGGGTTAACATTCATCAATTGGTAAGAAGAGGAATTTAAATATTTAAATTGAGGTAGTGCACTTAATATAGAAAGAACTCCAGTTGATTTCAGCACAAGATTCAAAATAATAACTACAAAAAAAGCTATACCAGCTACAATGCCCTTATCTTTGACCCCTGAGATTAATCACATAGGTGGAAAAAATAGAGTACCCATGTAACCCTTGCACTTGGAGAAGTTTCTGTATAAGGATAAGGTTACCTAAAATAATACACCAACATTAGAAGAACCTACCATTTTAAATCCATAGCTAAAAGGATTCTAAGTTCCTTTTAACATAGTAGAGCAAATGAAGAAGACCAACCTCAATGTTCCAATGTGGGATGCACTTACCATTCTAATTCAACATAATCTATTATTGGACAATCTAAAAATATTCCAAGAGTGTCATGACCCTATAGTAGTGCCTACCACTTCTACAAGTTTGTGCCAACTTATACAACATTGGCAATAATCCACCCCCATTCTATGTCTCCTTAATCATCAACTAACACCTGGTACATAATTTCATGATTGACTTTGATGAACTCAACTTAGTAATGCCAAATAATATTTTAGACACACTTGGAATTACATAAACCCTTATGTCAAAAGGAGTAGTCCAGCTTGATGGCTTGATAGTTAAAAATATAGGTTTAATCAAGGAGATTAATCTTATGCTATATGCATGCTTAAGCATTTTCATTGCATAGGACATTACAATTATTGACTTACCTTCCTACTTTACCATCTACCTCTCTAGAGACTTCACAACAAACATGGGTAGATATTTGTCTTTAAATTGGTCACATATATTATTGAGAACTATATATGGGACAAATGTGACCATCAGGTCATGACACCATTAGAGGAAACCCCAAATAATCTATAGGATGAGTGGGTACATGAAATTTTTGAGTATGATCCATATGAAAATGTAGAGATAGGATTAGGTACATACTACATGATAGAAGTAGATGTCACACTACCTAAACTATTAAAATTATAGGAGGATCTTGAAGGTACATGGTAGTTGTACTTTGATGGTTGCTAGAGTAGGATGGTGTAGGAGCCAATGTCATGTTGGTCTCTCCCCAACAGTAAAAATACTTCCATACCTTTAGTCTATAGTTTGCTTGAAAAAATAATGTTACTAGCTAATTCAAGGCCTTCAACTCATGCAAAAGAAAGGGATCAAGACATTCCAAGCACTAGGTGATAGTGAGTTGGTTGTCAACTAGGTTCGAGCACAAAGTATGACTAAGAATAACCTGATAAAAGCCTACAAACATAGAGTATGGGATATGATTGAGGGATTAAATTAATTCAATATCATTTCCGTACCAAGGGTATAAAATGCTGATGCAGATATGCTTGCTACTATAGGTACATAGTATGGCATCCCATGTGACCTTGTGAAAGATCATGAACAAATAAAGCTTGTGGTCATACCATCAGTTTCTGATAACATAGAGAATTAGCAAGTGTTCAAAAGTGATGAAAAAATCATTAACTTCCTATAATATGAGGTAAAGTTTTGCACTATGAATTAGGTGTAGTTTCAAGATTAATATGAAGATCAAGTCATCCAATTGAAAGGAAACAAATTGCCAAAATGGTTAGTCACCTTAGAAAATATCTTTGATTTAGATGACCAATTCAAAGGAGAAAGGCATAGTATGAAAAGCAAGGAAGACATCTCTATGTCCATGATCATTTCATAAGGAAAAAATCTTAAAGCTATTAAAGTATGTTATACATCAGAAATTAAAAAAATTATTCAACTCAATAGGAGGTATGATGAAATTTTTGCATGGATCTAAAAATATCTTAGAGGCTTTGATCTAGGTATCACGAAGCATACAATTGAGATAAATCCTAATGCACATCTCATGCACCAAAATTAAAGACCTATTAATCCAAAGTTAGAGCTATTGATGTGCAAGGATCTCTCCAAACTCATTGAGGCTAGTATACTACTTACAATCAAGCACTCCTCATGGGTCACCAACTTGGTACTAGTGCAAAAAAAAAGTGGGGAGATACATCTCTGTATGGACTTTAGGGACCTAAATAAGGCCTCCCTTAAAGACCATTATCCTCTCCCACCTATGGAACAAATATTGAAAATAGTCACAAGAACAAAGAGATTTTCATTAATGGATGGTTACTTAGGCTATAACTAGATTCAGGTGCAAGATTGTGACCAATAGAAAATTACATTCACCACTAAGTGGAAAACCTTTGCATACCAACTCATGCCATTTTGTTTGATAAATGTAGGCATGATTTTCCAAAGAGCCATGGATATGGAACTCAATGATCTCATTAATAAGATCATCCTAGTCTACCTTGATGATATAACTATTTTCTCAAAGTGCACAAAGGATCACTTGGGCCACCTAGAGTAGGTCTTCTAGAGATGTGAATTTAAAATATCTCTAAACCCAAGGAAGTGTATATTTATAGTTCATAACGATACCCTTTTCAAGCACATTGTTTCTAAGGAGGGACTCAAAATTGATCTAGAGTGAATTAAGGCTATGTCATTAATTCCCCTTATAAGACACAAGAGGAGTCTCCAGAGTTTCTTGGGGAGAATCAACTATGTGAGAAGGCTTGTGCCTAGTTTTGCTATCCTGGTCAAACCCATCACTGTGATGTTGAATAAGAATGTTACATTTAGCTAGATGGACAAAGTCAAGGATAGTTTCAAGACCATAAAGAATTCCATGATGTAATCTCCCACCTTGATCAACTTATATTAGAGTAATGACTTCATCCTTTATACATTTGGTGGATTGAAAGTCATCTTGGCCATTCTAACAAAGTAGAATAGGGATCAACTAGAGAAACTAATTGCTTTTTTTATCCAGGCACTGAAGGATTATGAGTTTCACTATAGTTTTGTATAGAAGCATGCCCTCATAATTATGAGAGCATTGAATAAATTTAGGCACACACTCTCCAATAATAGTATCTAGCTCATGATCATGCACACAAGTATCAAGGAGTTCTTACTCAACAAGGACATCAATGAGAAAAGAGTTGGATGGATCACAAAAGTGATGGAGTATGACATAGACATCTAGGTTACCATGTTGGTGTGAGGAAAGGGACTCTATAAGCATGTATCTAAAGTAGAAGAATTAGAGGGTGGCATAGTCTTAATGTCATTTGAGGAAGAGTACACAAGCAAATAAAATGTGACCAACTAGGTGAAAAATATGAAGACATTCCTACAACATAACATATATCCTATTGAGCTTGACAAAGAGAAGCATAGGTACTTCAGACTGTAGTCCCTTCCCTATGTGCATGTAGGATATGTTCTTTTATGGAAGGATCTAAATGGGGTTCTCTTGAGGTACATCAAGTTAGAGCAAATGGGCAAACTTAATCTAGAATTCTATGATGTCCTCATAAGAGGTCATTATTCACCCAAGACCACTATTGTGAAGATCAAGTAGGCTAGATATTATTGGCCAAATCTATTCAAAGATGTACGTTCATATTTATGATCTTGTAATAAATGTGCCTTATTCATAGGAAAATAAGGCTTACAACCTTACCATTACACCTAATCCAAGCTGATCAACCTTTTGCATAGTGGGGCCTAGATTTCATAGGCATGATTAACCCAACATGAAGTGATGGGCACAAGTGGATCCTTACAACCACTAAATATTTCACAAGGTAGATAGAGGCTATTGTGATCAAATAATCTAAGGAAACATCCATCCTAAGCTTCTATAAAGGCATTTTAATGAGATTTAATTTCCTAACCATCATTATCTTTGACAATGCACTAGCCTTCCTTAGAACCAAGATCAACAAGTGGGTCATTAATCACAACATCCAATTAAGTGCCTCATCAAACTATTACCCCTAGGGTAATGGTCTATCCAAGTCCATGAACAAGAATCTAATTCACATGATAAAGAGGATTCTGGAAGATAATAAGTGAGCATGGCATAGCAAGCTCAAAACCACTCTTTAGGTTAATCAAATCACACCTAAGAAAGTGTTGGGAAAATCACCCTTCATGTTAGTCTATGAAAGGGAAGCTAGGTTACCAATGCCACTAGAGTTACCTTCCTTAGAACTCATACACTAGTTAGAGTTACTCAAGAGTGATCCCTTTGAATTAAGGTTAACAAATCTCATGAATCTCAAAGAAACTAGAGCACAAGCTATACATACCATGGATCTCTAATAGTCATAAACCAAGAGGGTCTTTGACAAAAGGGCCAGTGGGAGAAGTTTTTAGGAAGGAGACTTAGTACTCAAATGGGATGAAAATAAAGAAAAATCTAGAAGACACACTAAGTTTGATTTAATATGGAGTGGTCCATATACCATCACCAGTTCTAAACCATCCTACACCTTCCAACTTGCCAGAATGAATGGAGAAGAATTACCTATCCTATTCAATGGGATTCATCTCAAGCACTATCTCCATTAACTCTTTGTTTATAATTGTAAATAAGTAGAGTAGTTATTTTTATTTCCCTAAGGAGTGCTTTGTGCACCCTTATTTTAGCTTAGTTCCTTTCCTGTAAGCACCTTGGCATAGTTATTTATTTTTCAAGGTAAACCTTAGCTCACTCAAAGGCCAAAGGGAATGTAGATAGTGCATTCATAAGTCCTAAAAACCGCATGCCCAATGGATTACTTAAAGGCTACTAGTTCTTACTTAATAGGTAAGCAAAGCATAGAGGTCTCCAAAACTATTGAATTTCTAAGTCACCCCTTGGTTGGTGCATGACCTCCCAAGCCCCTATAGAGGGCCAACGCACCTAAAAAGTCCTTATAACTTCAATTAGAAAGTGTGTAGACACTTCTCCATCTATACCTAAGCCTAAGATAAAGGCACAAGTTTGTGTAGCTGTAAGAGGATGGTTCATGCTCACTAAGGGTTCCTAATGTGTGCATAGATGTTGGATACATAGGGATGTTGGGTATATAGGTCAAGGGGTGCACGAGTTCAAGATTGTATGTCCCTAAGTTCTAAAGTATCTAAGTAAAAGGAATGATGTAAGAAGCAACTATAGATCACTGAAATCATGCCCAATATCTTAATCTTCATGCATGCTTAGCTTTAAAGCCTTCTTCACACTTATCTAGGATAGTTTCATGCATGTGCACAAGATCCTACATCCATGCCTTCAAGTTACATAGTGCATGACCTTCCTTTTATAAATTATACATGGTAGCTTGATGCTTGTATTTTCTCAAAATAAGTGCTAGCCTTATGCATGCCATGTCCATTCTCCTCTTGCATAATAACCAAAGGAAAATCCTCTAAGAGACCATTGAGGTGATACATGGCATTCCTACAATGCCACACCCAATATCAGTTAAGAAGTGCCACTTGTCAAGTGGAAGCTAGACAAAAGGGACATTGGAGGTGGTAGAGTGAAGTTCAAGGCCCTATCAAAACAATTTAATGTAAAAGTGGCTATTTGACCTAGGAAATTGATTATATGCTATCTTATGATATTTATAGTGAAATCTTCTAGTTTAAAACACACATGTATCCTAAAGTGATCCTATCACCAACCTAGGTCCAATCATTAGGAAAACTTCAAGAAGCATGGCTATAGTGCCACAAATGCAATAAATACTTCTTACATTACCCAAGTGGCATATTTATTATAAAAATGGCTTGTTCTCTATAAAATCCTAGTTCTTTCATTGTAAAAGGGTTGAGACATTTTAGAAACCTCACATTGTTGAAATTACCCTCCATGACTACTTGTATTGGCTAAGTCTTAAAGATTAATGAGAATTAAGTTCACCTCTTTCTATTCTTTTGATGATCTATGTGTTATTACATCTATTGATCTTTGACTATGGGTAATGTTTTCCCCTCTCTCTATTAACCATTCCCTACACCTCCTCATTGACCTTAGAACTCACTTGTTGGTCATATCCTATGCGCATTTGGGTCTACATTGATGCTACCTATGGATTGTTTATTGTCACTCTTAGTGTATCACTATATTCCCACACCTCTATGTGAAACACTTATGCATATGAACTATCCTTGGTAGAATCTATGTGGAAACATCTTGTTCTTAAGTATCTATAATGTGCTTATGTTAGTATGAGCACTCACTCTATTCTAGGCACACCAATTTTTTACTTTCAAGCATTCTCTTACCTTTTCCCTCCCTTTTTTCCTCAAGATCTTAGGTTTAGGTTAGTGGTAGGTTACTCTTCTTCTCTTTAGGTCTGTGTATTAGTCTTAAACCAAGTATACTTAGAATAGAAGGAATCCAAACTACTCTAAAGATTCATCCCAAGGAGCACAAGGGTCACACTCCTTGGGGGATGTTTCTATCATTATGGTAAGATAATCAATGATCCCATGCCTAACTATGCTATAATACTTTCATATGCCCTATGCAAGACCTCCACACCTAACACCTCACTGTAAAGATTCCTTGCACCACTGAGCATCCATGGGTGAAAATTTTGAATGATAACATGAACCATGGTTTTTAAATATTTTCAAGGAACCATTTTACTAGGTTGGGTGAATGGCTATAAGCTTAATCCCTATTACCAATAGTCAATTGATCTCATTCTGTAAAGTGAGTGGGTGTTGAGTAACACTAAGTAGATTAGGATTTCTTAAGTTTTGCATGTTTTTATGTGTTTATTTTATATTTGTGTGTTTTTAAATGATATCTTTAACTATATTTGAGACTCAAGATATCAAGCATAGTATGCTCCATCCATACATAGGAGGATCCACATGTACCACCGTGAAAGTTAAAGAGGAGAGATTAAAAGAACTTAAGTCTAAGAAAGGTATGAAAAATGTCCCATCAACAAGATATACATTAGATAATGGTAATACAATAGAATTAAATGCCAAAACTAAGGGTAAATTGACATGATCTTCAAAAAATCAATAGTCCATCAACATTAGCTACTTTTACCCCCATACATACACCAAAGAATATAATGACATAACTCCACACATGTGCTAATGACTAACTACCTTATTGGATAGATTAGATATAGATTTACCACATCCTCTATTGCATTTATGATGAATGGATAACTAAACACAACATTCACATGGAATTTAAGAGGCACCAAATCTATAAATCCTAAGCTTGAATACTAAGTCAACATTTCATCTTTGTGCATATTTTTTTGAGCTACAATTGTAAAGATCCAAACTTGTTTTCTTATATAGATAGTTGATAGTATTTGAATTCCTTCTCTTTACATAGATATGGATACTTTTTAGCTTATCAAAGCTCTCAAAAATGCTCAAAAAGAGGCCATGGGTGTTGATATGGCACTCAAGAAAACTAAGTTCTATGACCAAGAATCATTCGACTACCTCCACCAAGTAGAATATAAGCTATTCTGACCAGATACTATTGATGCTATGAAACCACTCATTCTCATTGCTCCCCACCATTTTAAAACATAGATGTTGAGAACCTACTATGATTGCCTACCTTTGATAACTTTGAGGAGATCATCAAAGTATTGTTAAGGTGATATACTGATGGTAACATGTATGGGGTTGTATGTGACTATTGTAATCAATACACAAAACATGGCCCAAGACTTAGGCATGCCTATGTATGGATATTCCTTAGCTCTATATAAGATGAAAATGCCCTCCCTCCATTCTAAAAGAAGTTTAAGATTTATATGTGCAGAGTACAAAGAGATTCCCTTTGATGAAATCCTAAATTAACTAGTGCATATCCTCATAGAGTGCATTATTAGATGATTTTGGTAGATGATGAAGTCTGCCAAGCAAATACTGAAAGGAGTCATGGAAATCACCCACTGAATGATCCACATAAATAAAAAATCCAAATAGCTGGAGTACTTTATTTAGGATTTAATCACCAATATTAAGAAGTGTCACACCTTTCCAAGGTAGACATTTCAATACCAATTTCTAATATTCCTACTCTTGTTCACATAATGGAAGTCACTAGAGGGAGAAGTGCACCTTGATACAAACTATTGGATGGTACAATAGTTATAGAATCTCATTTAGATGTAAGAGCATGGATCCTTAATACATGAGGGCAAGTTCAAAGCTTGGTGGGAGGAGTTTTTGGATATCATTGCCATACATCCTTCAGTTCCATTCAAAATCATGCAATACCTAGGTTAGCACACATTGTTTACCCTACTACCATAGGGTGTCTTCATCAACATCCATGAGTTACCATCATCACCTTTTCAACTGATCCCATTATTTATAAAAATGGACATGACATAGGCTAAATTATCTCTATAAAAATCATTTGCATCCAAGCATACAAATCCTCTTCAACAAATACCACCTAACATAGTTGTCCCTACCACATAACAACTAGAAGAAGCTACTAGCTCACAGTAGTAAAATGGAAAATACAAAGTAGAAAATCATTTGGCATCCCCTCTCATGAAATGAAAGACACACAATACCATAACTTGGATAAATGATCTGAAGGTGACTTAAATTGTGAGCTCATGTGACCTCATGTAGATGGGCACAGATGAGTAGGAAGTCTACTAGGTCATGATAACCAACATGGCAGGGGACTTGTATGAGAATGGGGAGAAAGAATTTTTATTTTGGAAGGTGGTATGCATGATTTAATTACACAAGTAGGTGCCCCTATAACTATGGGTGGACCTCCCATAATTCCCATCTTCCATCATTATGGATATAGTCCAAGAAGAAATAGAGTAGTTCTAATGTAGAATAGACTTCTTCTAGCCTCAACTTGCATTGATATTCATAATTGAGGACATATTTTTACCTCTTATATAAAGTCCACATTACATACTTGTGCATAGGCCTTTAACAAGGTGAGAAATAAGAGTCTCCCCTACATTGTAAGAGCACACATTTAGAAGATCATCCATTAAGTAGGAAACACAACTTACCCCTGTATCTACTCAACCACCACCAAAATGCATATTGGTCATGCTAGGGAAGAGGAAGGCATAGGTTTCCAGCTTGGAAGTGCATCTAAGTGATTCACTATCATCACCCTAGGCTTAAAATGTTGAAGATATCATACTAAAGCATCTTATAGAAGAGGAACAATAGGTCACAAGGGAAGAAGCAACTCACACCATAGCATGATTAGTGAAAAAAGAGGAAAAGAAGAGGCAAAAAGAACAAGCACAATAATAGAAAGCCACATATCAAGATGAAGAAGCTAAGGCTACATAAAAGGCCAAGGATGTAGAGGCTAATATATAAAAGGCCATATATGTGGCTAAGAAGGCATAATAAGTGATTGATGTAGCCAAGTAAGCATAACAAGAGTGAGAGAAGAAGGAAAAACAAGAGGAAGAAGAAAAGATAAAATAAGATGCATCAACCCAAACACAATAGGTAGAGAAAGATACAAGGAAAAATGAAGAGGAAGAAGATGAAGCCTTGTGGCAATAATAGGCATAGGCAAAATCTTAAACATAAGCACTAGTGCAGGCCCTAGCTACACAAGAGAAAGCCAAGGCCAATACCCTAGCAGAAGAGAAGAAGAAGAAAGAAGAAGAAGAAGAAGAAAAGAAGAAGAAGGAAAAAGAATATAGAAGAAGTAAAAGAGCAGGCAAAGAAATTGTAGGCCTAGGAGGAACATATAAAGCTACAAGCTATAAAGCAAAAGTTGAAAAGAAAAAGGAGGAGGAGGAGGATGAAATAAAATGAAAGAAGGTTGATGATGCTACATAGTAACTTAAGTTAGTATCAGACACCACATCACAATATCAACAAGCCCCAACTACCACAAAAATAGGCTACCAATAACCTAAGTTACCACTAAGAGGTGTCTAGATATGGGATGTTCCCATATTTGGTGCTTGATGTACCACATTCTCACTCCCCCTTACCACTATGACATGTATAGACCTTGAAGTATCTATAAGATTATTGGACACACTCCCATCCAAGTATGAGGCTTCCTTAGACATCTCTCAACTATCCCTGAAGAAATAGTTGGAGGACATAACTTTCTAGGAATCAATCACATAAAAGGCCACCTCCATAGAGCAAGAACTGGATCAATCCAAGGTAGAAAATGTGAAACTCAAGCTCCACCTTCATGAAGTAGCCAAGATAATTTAGGATACCTAATTGGAATTGGTCACTCAAGAAATTAGGGACCAAGTGATGTCCAACTAGTGTAGGCTTAAAACATTGGTCTCAGAGCTCACTAAAGAATGGTGCATAGCCCAACAACTTCATGTAGTTGGTATAATAGGCTAGAGTATGAAGACTGAGGTAGATACATTTATAACCTTGCTAAAATAATATTAGATCATGTTATATATTTTAGCCATCTAAGCTCATCATGTCACATGATGTTTGTTGGACTGGAAGCATCACCTCAATGACTCTCTCACTAGTTCTAGTGCAGATTTCACTATAGCTATAACTTCTAAGGCTACCATGGATAGTCAAACCACATAGATGGATTAGAATCACTAATCTATATAGGAATAATTTAATGTTAGGGATAATGTGCATGATATAATTCTCAATTGGTAGAGTGAGCTTTGACACAGTTCATTTGTAGGTCTCCAAACCAAATGCCATGTAGATAAGTTGGATAATCTAAGTGGAGAAATTCAAATAAGGATAAAAAATATGAATGCATCCATGAGCATCACTGATGACTCATGCTTTAAAAAAATCATTAGATATCATACATTGATGTGTATCCTACTACGTATGATCCAGGAAGTGATGATCTACCGGCATACTTATAAAAGTGACATGGCTCCATTCTATAACAAGGTCGCCTAGATTCTAAATGTTTCTATGGACAAGCCACCATCTGATATCTAAAAAGTCATCATGTAGCATAAGGGCTACATAGTTTGGGACTAAGTATCCTACTATCTAGTTTTCTTATACACCAATTCCCTTTCCTCCAAGCTAAGTACTGAATGAAGCACACATTTTGAAATTTTTTAAAACATTTTGTATTTTGGAATGATCAGTATAAAAAAATAGGGCTAAGATGGTTGAAAACTATAAAGGGTATCCACCTGGTTATGCCAACCTATTAAAAACCCAAAAGGGTGGTAGGTTGGTATACTACTTAGTTGAAAACCTAAAAAGGGTAGCTAAGTAGTGCATAAGAGGTGAAGACTATAAATGATGCCTTGAGCAATTACTGTGACTCTTACTACTCTAACTAATTATTTAGCTTCTACCCTATGTGCATAGTCAGATGATCTTGTGATGTTGCCTCAAGATGAGACAACATTTTAAGTTTGGGAAAGTGTTAAGAGAATAAAATGGATAGTAAATCTACATAGGATATTCTAAAATATTCATGCATTATTTATTTAGTTGTCAGCTATATGTATTTTGTCTTATCCTTCATGACTTTTTATAGATAGAATATGAATAGTCTCCTCTCTTGGTGCCAAAGTATGAAAATAATATGAATATTCAAAGACTTTAAACAACTATAAATATGTATGTTTATATGAAGAAGAGAGTTTGACCTTTTTGATATCAATATAGATTATTTGGTTATGGTTACCTATTGTATTTCTTATGTTTGTTCCTTATGTGTGTTATCATGTTAAACGTTTGAGTTAATTCCATATAAGTTACTCCAAATGATTTTTAAACCTTAATAAAGCATTGGTTAATCCTAATTTCTACCTAATGCATGATAATATCTCTATTATGCTTCTATTTCTCCTATTAAATATGAATTCTCTATGATATCCCGTGCACCTGTGTAAAACTTAGTTATCCTCATGATTAGAATGTTTTAATGTATCAAGAACCTCTTCTAACACT
The DNA here is from genome assembly GCA_037957365.1 of Torreya grandis. Classification (NCBI taxonomy): domain Eukaryota; kingdom Viridiplantae; phylum Streptophyta; class Pinopsida; order Cupressales; family Taxaceae; genus Torreya; species Torreya grandis. Next base: position 469,606 of record JARHVA010008042.1, on the reverse strand, counting down.
CAACCACTTAGTTCATGGCATTCCTTCTATTGAAAGTCTCATGTTTTCCATCTCATTATGCCTAAATGCTTATCTTATAGTCCAACCCTAATATTATGATTGCCTAGATCAATTGTATCCCATACTCTACATAAAATGTGATTTGTATGCTAATATTACTACATATCTTCACTAAATTTCTATCCTTCCAAACACTATCATCCAAACTAGGACAATAACATTGCCTCTAGTATCCTAGAATTAATGTTAGTGTCAAACAATAAAATTTACAAATATTTCAACATTTATGGGACAAAATATTTGTCATAATTGACCCTATCCTGAGATCATTTAAAAAGGTGTTGTATAAATACAAAACAAAAGGTCATTCATTATCATCTAGAAATTACCAAGTAAACACTTATCAAACTCACATTTAATCATTTTCACACCTAATTTCTACTACCCTATTATTTACTCTTTCCAAATTTGTCATAGGAGTAGTATTTTTACATGTATAAAGCACTTAAAGAGAATCCCATGAGCATTATTTGTCAAGCTACAAGGCAGATCACTACATGCACTCACATATAACATATTACATAATTATTCACACATAAGACCATATAAGGGGAAGAAATACATTAGTTTGAATCCGTCTTCAATGTTTATGGCTATGAAAGTAGTACTCATTGATAGAGGGGTATTTTATGTCAATTTGAATTCACTTGAGCAAACTAACTCATATTTTACAAGGTGTCATGACCATGTTGGAAGACCTAGGGTTTTGAGCAAAATACTGTTATCTAAAACTTGTGCATGTGATCTAATTTGAAAATATGTAAATTGATAGTGTAAATCAACTAACTATATTATAGATGTAGGATTAATTTCTATTTAACCCTAATAGGCATAGTTAGAATTTTGAAAAAGGACTTATATTTTGTACTAAAAAGAATAGTCAAATTTAGGACAAAAGTGTTAATGGTAGGGTCTAGATTCACATAAAGTAAATATTTAGAATCTAAAAAATCACCGTGGATCATCATCCTATATTTTCATGTACTACATTTCATATATCCACATGCACATCAGTAAAACTAAGTGTTGTTTCTTTTTCATTTTTCTACATTCAAATTATTTTTGGCATTGTACTTTTTATATTTAGCATACTTTCATAATTTAGTAATGTATTAGAATATTATGAATCTAAATTATTTAATTGGTATGATTTTAGAATAGCATATCCATTTATTTGATTAGGATATTATCCCCTAACTTTTACCCAAAGCATAAAAAGGGCTAAAAAGTACAATAAATGTAAAAAGTACATCCATATAAATATGACCTAGTAAGAGCAATATACAGTAATTTAACACAAAACATAATAATTCCAACCATAATAAACTTCAAAACTCAAGGAGTAATATCAAATAGGAATTCAATAAAAATTCCATCTATATATTATAATTCATTAGGAGGAACATATCATATATCTAGTGCCTCAAGAATCATTGACATAGATAAATGTCCACTTCAATGAATCAATGATTAACAAAAACATTCTCTAAAGTCACCAACAATAAAAATAATGTGAAACCTGAGCCCAACCATTTAGTGGTAGCCCTAACCACCCCAACCAAAAGTCCAAGTTTGGAATAGGTCATTTTCCAAAGGCTTATAGTCATAAAATAAAATGAGAAATGAGGTTTATAAAGAGAGGCTTAGTTTGCCACTATTATATTTCAAATAATGGAAATACATAAAAATTACCTAGAAAATAAAATAACATTTTGAGATAAGATACTAAACCAAATATCCACATTTGAAAACAATATTTTAAATCAAATAACATATTTTTTGAACACGATGATAATTCAAATAGCACATTTTTAAAATAGGATGATAAATCAAATAACACATTTTCAAAACAATATGACTCTCACTAAATTTATAAAACATCTCAAGGGTGAGATAAATAAATATATATAATACCTATCATGGTTTCACACACAATCAACCACATTATCCATTCAAGCAACATTCTAGTTTAATCTAATTGCTATAATAGCTACATGTTTGAAACCACTTACACGGTGATGGGGAAGTTATATAGAGGGATAAAACCCTTCATGAAATTTGTTCATCCACCTTAGATTTACAAAAAAATTACATCAAAAATTATACAAGAAAATAAAACCATAAGCAAAATAGACTTGTAAAAATGGAATGCTCATTGTTGCTTTCTCTCTCCTCTTGCTTTTTCTTTTCTACCACTTTTCATTTATTTTCCATTGAACCATGTGTTTTCCATAGTCCTCTATGGATATATTAACTTCCTCCATTCCACTAATATCACATAAATGGAACTAGAGTAGTGGCTCTAAAAAAACCTCCACATTCTCCATGTCTACCAAAATAAACCCTAAATTTTATCCATTTATCTAACTCTCTAACCAATAGTCCACATAGCCAAAATGACTTAGAAAATGAAATGATTTCCTAAAATTTCCAACCAAGTAAACCCTAATCAAATGATTAGGTCATTAAAATAAGGTTTAATGTCAACAAACATCATTATTCTACTAAGGTCCAAAATGAACATTAGAACATGAAAAAACCTAAGCCAAAGTCTTAGAAATCATGTTTCTAAGAAAGGATTAAAACATAGATTTCAACCTCTATGAGGTACTTAATGAGAAAAATAAATCTAAGACTATACCTTTTCCAGAATGCATAGTCTACAAAGTTAAGGTAATAACCTTAACTATTTATCTTCATTGTGATAAAATCTAATTTAATAAGTCAATTAAAAAATAGTTAAGATTTCATTTTTTTAATAGTTTTCTAATAAAAAAGCATATCTGAAGACATAGTGGAATAATTGGATGAGAACCAATTATGAACCTAAAGGGTAAGTACATCAACTTGGGAGACAAAAAAGGGCCTACCCGTGGACATGATTTTTATAAAATTTTAGAAATGTGAACTTTTGCAGATTATTAAAGATGGCTACACTCAAAATTTGAAGATGGTATGTAAATATGAATTGTATAATTTTGAGTCTAGTTTCCAAAACCATATTATTTTAAAAAAATGGTTAAGTATAGATAGGTCAAACATATAAAATTTAAAGAGGACCACCTTTTTTTTAAGAAATTTTGAATTGTACCATTCCATGTGACTCACCAATTTTTTAGCATCATTTAATATTGTTAGAAACCCTTTGGTGAATATTTATATTAGATATTTTAGTGTTTTATAATTTTTTTCAATATTTTTTTGATGAATATATTTTTTTATTAATTTTGAAATTATGTATATCCTAAAAACTGACAAAAAAATGGATAGTTATCCGTGCGACCCATCCTAACTACCTCAATAAAAATGATTTTTTTTTAATGTGTGTAAAATTAGGCCTATTTTGTTACCATATAATTTGTTTTGAATTTATATCAACAAAAAGAAAAATAGATAAACATGAATAGGCATGTATGGGTGAGGCATGTAGTGCCCTAAAAAAGGTGTTGTTAGAAATAAATATAGTTTGAACCCTTGAAATAGACCAAAAATTATAAAAACCATAAATTTATAAAGAGGACAATGTGATCATCATAATGGTAATAATTTTTTGAATTTTGATGTTGAAATCCATAGCGTATTTGAAGATTGAAGTTAAAATTTGTTGATTTTTCCTAAAACTCTTAGTCTTGATTGTAGATGCACAGTCCCAAGCCTTTGTCTTGAAAATAATTTAAATAATGCATATTCATTATATAACATGTACACTTTATATAACACATACACATTATATAATTCAATAAATAATGTGTACACATTATATAACATGTATGTGTTCCTTTGACATAGAATGAAACAAGCAAATTTCATGTTTGTTGTGGGGGAAAGGTCCCATTAGTCATGTATCCTTTTAGGGGAAATGTCAAAATTTGTGTTTCTTATAGGGGAAAGGTCCCATTAGCTTTGGAAAATGAATTAAGGTGCCATAACATTGCATTAAACTTCAAAATTATTAACCATTTCAATGTGTCATCTTAACTACTTATAACTAAGGTTTCAACGTCTAACACATTATACATTTGAAAATATGACTTATTTTATTATGGGAGGTCATAAAATGCATTTTTTAAACCTATGATAAAAACTTAACTTTTAGTGTACCAATCATTGTGCATTAGAGTATCAATACTTGACTCTTACTTGGCAAGATGTGATCAGTTAATTTTAATTTTATAGAATAAATGTTGAACAAGTATTAGATATTACATGTTCAAATTTTGGTCCACTTTAATATTTATATACAACAATATGTTTCATCAATAGAACACATGTTAAGAAAAGCCTTGTTTGACAATCTAAACATGCATAGCTATTGGGATCTTTCCCCTAGTAGGGAAAGGATATACCTCACCACCTTACTTGCCTAAAATCTTACTTTCCCTTAAATTTTGTGTTTCTTATTGATATCATCCTACTTGCCTAAATTCCTATCTTACCCTTTTGTTGTTTCTTTGATATCTTTAAATAGACCCCTTTTTTTTATAAATTTTGAACTAATTTGTTTAAGTGGCAAACTCGTTGAATTGGACTATGTAGTATAGATAATCTTGTGTAAGTAGAAATAAGAATTGATCCCTTAGTGTAATAGTGCATCTATTTGATATCTATTTAAATAATGATATCTAATGGATCCCAATACTTATGAATCATGCCTTGGATTGTCCCAAAAACATTCCTAAAATGTGTTGAATAAAATCCCTTAATTTTACTCCAAGGTCACTTAGTGTACCTAATTCAATAGGTGCATTATGAGGTCCTAATTGAAAGTCTAACAAGACTATTCTATTGTTACAATTATTCAATTTTGATTCCCCTAATGTATTCAAATACATTATATAAATTTTTCCTAAAATTAAGATTTCTTGTAAAAATATGGTTATTCCTCCATTCTATGCTCCTCCTTCATGTCTACCCCTCCGTCACACATGGGACAACCATCAACCACTCCATCCATTCCCACATCATTTGAAGAGTGTGTCTTTGACATGAGACTAGTCCTAACTACACCATGGATGCAACAATTGTAAGCTCAAAAACAAGCTAGATAACACTTGATGCTTATCAATAATATATAGTTTTATGCCTTACTATGTAATTATGATGGTAAGATATAAAAGTAGGATGATGGACGCACAATGTATTTACATGTTAAATTCTTAAATATTTCAGTCAAGTTAGGTACACATTTTATTTTGTATAAGATGTGGTTATGAGCTCAATAAACTTGAAATGGTCACATGTATTTATTAGTGATGATGTGGTTTTAAGATATTGTTCCAATAGTGATGAATGTATAGATTAGAAAATATCTAAATACACTACCTAGGGACTTTGTTTGAAACCATTAAGGTATGGTGTAGACCTGGCATTGACCAAGTATGACATATGTATAGGTTACCCCAACTCAAAATCTATTAAACTTATTAAAGATACATTAAACCTATGATAATGTCCCCTAAATTTGACACCTACTTCCCCTCAAGGATGATGTTGAGTAGAGAGATCCAATAATTATTCATGTGGATGATGAATTGCTCACCTCATATAGATGGTTGATCAGAATTGAATACTAGTTTGCACCTCCTCATCAAAGGTTTGAAGATTATATATATTTTGCATATATATCTTTAATCATCTTGTTCATATTTCATTATAATGAGCTTAAACCTTATGATGTGGATTGAACTAAAGTAGTATCAAAATTCTTGCTCTAGCTTGGGATTTGAGGTTAAGGCTGGTCTATTGTTAAATTGTGGTCTCTCTTATGTGTAGGAATTAATATGAATGTAAGTTTTTGGATCTCTAGAGGTAATTCAAGGTAGAGGGATATAAATAATTTGAATACATACATGTAGAAAAATGATAAAATTTGGTGCTCACTCAGTTCAGATATGACCTTAAAGGGATATACATGAAAATTTTTGTACAATAATAACAAGTTGGAGGCTTGCACCATGTGAATTATTTACTAGACATGAATTGATTGGATTGATGTCAATATTTAAACATTATTGGATTCTATATATGTATGATAAATTTGTGAATAGACCTTAGCTAGATTGGTTGGATCGGTGATGGAACATGTCTAAGTATCAAAGATGTGCATATCTAATAATTGTAACACTTATCCAAGTGTAATAGACCTACACATTTGGAAATATTTGATTGGATTGGGTTTCCTAAGGCTCTGACAAATTTGATGCTTATAGGACAAGTGACAGTTAGATCTTTAACATAAATATATGTGTGTATAAGATACACACATACATACATATCCAATTGGATTGGACCTAATAGGGATCCGATAGCTCACTATTTAATGCTTCTCGGACTTGACACCTCTAACAAAGTTGAAACTTTTGAGCATGTACAAGGTAAACATGGTGATATGTAATTAGATTTGGCCTCTTGGGACATTGTCAACTCTAAAACTTCTAGGACTTGATGCATCTCTAATAGCTTTAACACTTTCAAGTGTATAAGGTACACACATGACACACCAAGGTTTAATTATAGGGCCAATTCAATCAAGGAGGCATGAGAGGCCAATTTGAACTCCTTCTTGACACAATGATAAGATCATGATATATATGATTAGGACAAAATTAAGTATAATTCTATTTAGATCATGAATTAAACCAATTAGTCAATAGGTTTAATTAGGGACATGATTTGGGTAAAATTGAGCCCCTAAACCAAATTTAAGACCCAATTGATTGTATAATCTAGATGTAACATGTATGACTTAATTGACCCTAATTTAATTATAAATGTAAATATGAATATAAATGTGGACAATTTCAACCCATTGAACCTAAATTGGAGTCTATGATGTGACTAAAAGGGATAAATTAGGTTATATTTCATGACATATTGATTGTAAACCCTAATTTGAACATGTATGTAGTTTTCCTAAACCCTAATTTCATGACATATACACATATACAAACCCATTAGACTAAATAACTAACCCTAATCCACATTTTATAACAAACATAACCCATAAGTTCCTTGATTTCATCACAAATACATAAATTCATGAATGTGATTAATGCTAATTTGTGAACATATTATTCACCTAGTTTTGTAAAGACCTATGATTGGATTTTAGGCAAAATTAGCTCATTTTGTCATACATATTGAGCCTTATTACATAATTCATTAGTCTTATTGCTTCATAGTCTTATCAAGAGTCTTATTACATCATGTATTAGATATTTATCCATCATATTAGGGTTTTGTGCATCATATTAAGCCCTATTGCATCATATGTTAGCCTAATTACATCATATTGAGCCTTATTTCATCATATGATAGCCTAATTTCATCATATTATAGCCTAAATTCATCATATTAGAGATTTATTACATCATATGATAATCTTATTACATTGCATTATAGTCTTATTACATAACATGATAGTCTTCTTGCATCATATGATAGTCTTATTACATCATATTGAGCCTTATTGCAGATATGATAGTGTTATTTCAACATATAATATACTTATTTCATCATATTATGGATTTATGCATCATATTATAGTCTTATTGAGTGTTATTTCATCATACTATAGTATTATAATGGAAAAAATGCTTGAATATGAGCCTTTTTGCTTGTTTGTAAAGTATATGCCTATACTTCAAGGAACATGTACATGCTAATATAACATGTACGAACTAATTGAAATATAAAAAAAACTCACTTTTTGATGTATATTTTTATCCATAATTGAGATTGCTATCCCCATAGACATTCCCTATGTACTTTGTGTACTTTCTTGGTTGCAATTTTTTTTGGAGCCACATTTGAAGTGCTTTATTGGTTGCTTTTGTCAAAATGGGCTCTAGTTCACATTCAATTAGGAGGAAAATTTTTAATAACAAAACATAAAATAAATTAGAAGATTTTAGAGCCAAAAAGGTATGAATGCAAGTAATTCATTCCAGATAAGGTACAAACACTAACCCTGATGATCCAAATGCCTTAGATAATGAGGCAATTGAAAATAATCAATTAAATAATGATGAAATTTATAATAATGAATTTAATTATGATGAAATTCACAATAATGAATTTAATTATGATGAAATTGACAATAGAAAATTAGATAATGTTGGAAATTCACATTCAAAATTTAAAGTTTTTGATTATGTTGATGAAGAGCCTATGCATGATACTTTACCCACACACAATGAAGAAAATTTAATGGAATCAAATAATGAAGAAATTTACAATTAATAAAATTTCATGGAAACGCATAATTAAAAAATAAACAATGAATAAAATTTCATGAAAACATATAATGATTTTGAAATACCCTCTTAATGGATTCCACCAATAACAACACCTCCAAGAATTGTGCATAGAAAAGACAAGTATTTAATTGAATTTGATGAAAATATTTTGAAACCAATGCATAATAATTTTTTTGACTAACATTCAATAATATTCACTCAATAAATTTGGTATAATTTCTTTCATAGATTGGAGTATGATAGTCAAAGATATCAATTATTTATCTCATTGATAAAATTGCTTAATATGAGACCTATAATATACACATTAGGACTAAGAACATCTAACATGGATAATTAAAATGAAAAAATTATTGAAAATATACATGATTAATATCATATTTTAGGTCCAAAATCATGGAAAAAATAATGTAATGCTTCCTAGCGTATAATGACAAATTGTGCAGTAAGTGCTGAAATAGGGAAAAAATGATTGATTTCAAAAACAAGTCAAAAACTTGATATAAATAGACAAACATTAATGAAAGCAATTTCAAGATGTGAAATACTTAATGAACCTAATATTAAATATCTCTAGTCATTCTTTGGTATATTTTCATAAAAGGACAAGGCTATAGTTGATTCTTTGAAAGAGTTACTTGCACAATTTTGGAAAGGTAATACAAGAGTTTTGCCCAATGCAAAAGATGTAGTGAAAAGAAGAGTTGGTTCTCATAATCATGAACCACATCATAATCATTTATTAGATAATACTCAAACACAATTTTACTCTAAGTTTTTGGAAAAACATCCACAAATTACTATTATTTAAAGACTTTTTGAGATGGCCAAACTTTTTTATGTAAAAATAAATCACACACGCACCACTTATTGTTGTAGGCAACATGTTGAATTTTTAATACACTATGATGTTTTTTTAATATTAATTATAATTTTCATACTAATAACATTTTATAGGAGTGTGTCATAGAAGTTACACTAAAATCAACCAGGGAATTTATTTCAAATATTTTTTGTGAAAGACCAGATGGATAGTTCTTTTATAAGAAATCATGTTTAGATGGAAATTGTAACATTTATGGTGGATTTCCAAAATTTAAATAATGTACCCATGAGGAGTGTACAAATGTAACTAGATAGGAATTATTTGGTTCGAGAAAATACAAATCTGTGACTAATCAAGTAAAATACGGAAAAGAATCTAAAAGGTGTGAGCTTGTTATGAAAGAGATGTCTGTTTCAAAATTTATGGTCAAATTCATGGAGAAAATTATTTATGAGTATGAAAGGCACACACATAAGGATAATTGATTAGATGAACATTTCAAGCTAAGCAAGGACACATTCCCACTTGATTATATTACACATTCAAACCACAAATGGAATTTTAATCATAATATTACAACTCAACATATATTGCCATATTCATGCATATAACATTCATTCATGTACCTAATAATACAAAGGAAGATAAAAAAATATTAAGGGAGTACCATTTTTATATCAGTGATGATCAATCACATTTTACAAAGTATGTACAAGGTTATTTTGATAAGTTCTATGGATAGTTGACTCAGAGGAACATTAATTTCAGATGGTATTACATTTGGTTAGATAATTGCACATCAAAATTCAATAATGCACAAATATTTTATTGGTTGAGCAAGATGCATGTTACCACTAGTGTAGAACATATTTGGAGTTTCACTAAGGCTGGCCATGGAAAAGGGGAGCATGATGGTGCTGAAGCATATATAAAAAGAGCCATTGTAAGGGAAGAATTAAAATATGACAATGTTGTTAATTTGATTGATGCAAAAACTATGGTTGAATAGTGTAATGAGAACATATGTCATGGTGGTCAAGAAAATTCTACTATTCATAAACATTTTTGGTTAGTGGAGGAAAAATACTTGGCAAACTACAAGGATTATATGACTCTAACAGGTTCCAGTGAGCTCCACTCATTTCATAGTTCAAATACATGTTCTTGGACTATTCATACATGAAACTTGACATGATTTTGTTTTGAATACATGGACTTTATTTAGAATGAGCATGAGTCACAAGAGTGGGTGGATGATTGGAGTTCCAAACCTCTAATTCCAATCAACACATATCAAGTTCCACCAACATTGTAACTTACGGACATGACATCCTCACATGACTTTGACCATATATTTGATTTAGTACAACTAGGTAGATAATTAATCTTTATATACTATTTATTCTCATAATATATCTTCATAATGTCATTAAAAATTATTTTTTATGATGCATGCCATGTTTTTGTAGTTATTGTAGACAAGGACAATGAAGAGGGAACATATTAAAAATTGAATTCCTTGATTGTAGATGGTAAAAAAATTGATTATTCCACTAGGTCTATGGTAGTCACTAGAACTTGGATTCGATGACATCCTATAAAAAATTCAAATGTATGGTTGTTTGAAGAGTTTAAAACTCACAAGAAGATTCTACACTGTTCAAATTTGGTTCTTATAATGAATATTCAATTATCAAAATATCATGTGAGGCCAAAAAATAAGATTTTATGGAAATTTCATGAGTCAGACCATGAAGATATTCTTAATTCTATCAAGATTAGATTAGATCCAAGTGGTTTATAAGATTTAAATGCATAGGTATGTTGACTTTTAAAATGTAGATGTAATCAATTTCACCAAATGTTTTTATTTTGTAAGTAGTACATGCATAAATTTCATCTTTAATTACTTGATAACATTTTTTTGTAGGTTAGTGGTGCTAAATCAGCTTTCACCTTCACATGGTTGGCATCATTAGTAAATAATTTCATATTATTTAAGGTAAGAGAAGCTTAATAAAATTACTTGGCATTTTTACACTCTTGAACAATTGCTCATGACAAGTTTATTTCTCCTTATAGCCTTCCAAACACATTTGTTGTTAGTGTTTTCATGCTTCAAAATAGTAATGGAAATGCACTTATAGGTGGAAATGGGTGTCATGGTTGTTATAACATGTGTAATTTGCATATATAGACATGTTCAAGTGGTGGATTTACACCTGCTAGTCCCAGAGGTAAAGTTACTAGTTGAAAGTCAAGAAGTTGTCTCTTTACTACCAAAAATTTGCATTTTAGGACACTTTACTACAACTTCTACCATAGATTTCTCTTAGAGGTTTTTCAAACTATATTTGGGGTGAAATTATATGAATTTTCCATTCACACAAAGTATTTTATGGTTCCTCCATATGACTTACAGTTTTGGTTTTTTGCATGCTTGAAGTTAGGCTAAAAATCAACATCTTTCTTGTATTGGGAAGGGCATTCTTGAGCTTGAAATGGGTGGTGGGTTGTCATCCAGGCCAAATGGGAGGCCAAGAACCTATTAATAGATGTTATTCACCATTTTATACATTTTGGAAACACCATTTTTCATCCAACAAGCACCAAAAATTGAGTTCTTGGATCATAGCTTCAACTTTAACAAAATTTGTTGTAAGTGTTTTTGTACTCCAAAATAGTAGTGAAAATGCACTTGTGGGTGAAAGTGGGTGTCAAGGTTGTTTTAAAACATGTAATTTACCTATATATATATATATATATATATATATATATATATATATATATATATATATATATGTGTGATTTAATTTGTAAATTTACACCTTCCAGTCCCGAAGGCAAAGTTGCTAGTTGGAGGTCAAGAAGTTGTCTCTTCACTACCAAAAAGCTGTATTTTAGAACCCTTTACTACAACTTCTACCATGCATTGATATTAGAGGTGATTAAGAATAGATGAAAGGTGAAATTATAATAATTTATCATGCACATAATGGATATTATTATTCCTCTATATGACTTATAGTTTTTTTTAACGCATGCCTGAAGTTAGGCTAAAAAATAACATCTTTTTTGTACTGGGAAGGGCATTCTTGAGCCCAAAATGGGTGGTGGGTTTGTCATTTAGGCCATATGGGAGGCCAAAAAACTATTATTGGATGTTATTCACCTCTCCAAACATGTTTTAAATGCCAATTTTCATCCAATGAGCACCAAAAATTGAGTTCTTGGATTATAGCTTCAATTTTGATAACATGTGTTGTAAGTGTTTCCATAGTCTGAAACAGTAGTGAAAATGCACTTGTGGGTAGAAGTGTGTGTCATGGTTGTTGTAAAAAATTTAATTTACTATAAATATGTGATCAAAGTGGTATATTTTCATTTGCTAGTCTTGAAGGCAAAATTGCTAGTTGGAGGTCAAGAAGTTGTCTCTTCACTGCCAAAAAGTTACATTTAGGAGATTTCTAGAAGTTTTGTCAGTTCTAAATGTTAGGAAGTAGTTTAGGCCTTGGAGAGCTCTTAAAAAAATAAAATATGATGTTGGAAACCTATATTGTCTTATATAAGTGATCACACTCATGGTTTTCATGCAAAAGTTATAAGAAAGACAAGTTTTGGCATGAAGGATGCATGGAGGCAACTCAAGGTAAATTGTGGTAAAAAGGGTCTACAAGACAAAGTAAATATAAAAATCACCTTAAAATTGGTAAGATTGGTAATAATGACATAATATACCAATATATCATATTGGGAAGGTCATATGACAAGTGTAAGTGCTCTTTTTTTTTCCACAGTCCCCTCCATGTCTTATAATGGTCATTATTCATGCATGCATAATTTTGGAGTTTTAAGATGTGTTTGAGGGTTACAAGCTTATAAAAGTATTTGAGAAATATTTTAATATGGGTTTAAACCTATTAATCACCTTTAATGTGTCTTAATACTCCAAACTTCATGTAATCCCCACATGTGGGCTCAAATCCCCACAGACAATCTCAAAGGCATAAATGCAAATTTAGTTTTTTTATCATTGGAAAGGTGTTATTAGATGTTTTATATGTCATTATTATGTTTAAAAAAAATAATATTAGTGGGAAGGCCAAATTTGTCCTTTGGAGAGTATGTATAGGGCATGGGAAACCCTAGATTAGCAAGCTTCAGGCATTTCTAAGAGATTTAACCATGGGGATTTAATGAAACTTTATAATATTGATCCCCTATACATGTACAAGGTGAATAAAAAGGTTTTAACCTAATATTGTAACATGTGTATAGATTCTAGGACTGAGGGTTTGGAATAGGGTTAAATAGGTGTAAATGAGGGTAGGATAATGAAGTGATTGTTAGATGTGGAGTTAGGCAATGAAATTTTACATAGACATGAAAAAGAATAGAGTGTACCTATAAATTCCCTTATAATCTCTAGAGAAACCATAACATTTTTGAACAAGACAAAATACATTAAAAAAGGCTACAAGCCTTGAGAGAGCATTGTGTCCATAAGGTGTGGAATGAGAGTACGCTATTATTTGAGTACTTAAAGGGGGTTATACTAGGTATTTTATCATCATGAAGACCATATGTGACAATAGGTTGAGATATTGAAACATAAACCAAGATTTGGTCCTTGAGACCCAAAAAAGGTGCCTAGGAAGAAACTAGGAAGAGATTGAGAGGAAATTTGTGAATGAGACATGAATGGAATTAGGTAAAATATGTATGGACAGAGGTCAATTCCATGAAAGAGGTGTTACTAAGAGTACAAAGAATAAGTATTAGGTGTAATAATCTAAATTAATACTAGGTTTGATTTATAACTTTATCCTAACAAGTTATTCTCAATCTCATAACATTTATAATCCTTAAGAATACTTCAAAACCAATCATTTATAATAATCTAAACACAAGCGATTCAAACAAGATTTAATTCATTGGTTTTCTTAAATATTCATGTACAAAAGAATAATGCCATGTACGAATGCCATATATAGGCATATAATGTCAATAATACATGCATTGTCATATAAGCATACAAAAAATTACACCATGTCTAACAACATAGTGTCTAACGTTGGGTGAATACATCATATACGTATGTACAATGCCAAAAATGTGTACATTACCATATAGGCATATAAAAAAGTACATCATCTACAACATCCTAATCATCAAATAGTCTCCCTCTCTTTGCTTTCTTCGAAGAAGACTTTCCTAGGGATGCCTTGCTTGTAGATGGAGATATCCTGAATACCTTGGATTGCTCTGAGGTTTGATTGTAGGTACTATGCTCATAACTCACTTGCATTCAAACCTTGCTCATGGACAAAAATTATTACAAAATTAACAAGTATACATGAAACCAAGTTAAGAAACTCATGTTTTAAAATATAATTAAAAAATCATTTAAACATGTAGTTACCACAATCTCATGGTCCTCCTCAATTTGCCATTAACACTTGACTAAGTTAATCCCAGGTTTAGCTACACAAATAGGCATGTCAAATGATGAATAAACATGAAGAGTTATCATAGTATTCATCTGAATCAGACTATCAAATGTCATATGATAGCCTTGTATACACAATACATTCATGCATATAAGTTATATTTTCCAAAGTATATAGTAAAATTACTAAAACAAAAGTACTAAATTACAAATCTAAATTACAAGTGAATATACATAATATAGTGAGTGCCTATGAAGATGACATTACAATAGAAATGCCTGAGTCTATCTCTACTCATAATGATGGAGGAGTTTCCACCCTCGTCATCAGCTGAACAAATAACCTAATAGTTAATAACTTGGGCAATTCATTGATAAACAAGTTGCTAACAAACTTAGTCTTTCATATAGTCCAAGATTCAACTATAGTCCAAGAATTTGATTCTTTTGGTATAATTTTTTGTGGAAGGTTAATTAAGGAACACATAAGAGTGTTGAGAAATTTTTTTTAGGCATCTAATTGCTCAAGAAGTGGTAAAATCCTATTTGCCCACAATCCTTGTTCTTAGAAAGCATATAGTTTGTAAACTAAGAAATTATGTGCCTTATGTTTACTCTTGTAACATGTTAATGTGGGATTTGTATGGGCCAAATGGGTGCTTAAATATGTAATTAGTTTCTAGTGAAGATCCGTCAAATGCTCCCAACAAGGAGCTTTACCCAAAAATAGGGCTAGTAGAAGTTAAAGCTAGAAAGGTGTATGTGAGGGGTAAGTAGATAGACAGTTTGAGTTAGAAAAATGAGCAAGGATGTAGAGAGAGAGATTTACAAGAGGATAGAAGGATTTATTTAACTAATATTATCATTATTATTTTATTTCTCAAAGGACTAAGGGAATGAGTTATGAATGGATGAAGGAGAACCTTGAAAAGAAGGGATATACACAGAGTTTGGTATAGAAATTGATATATCTCTGCATCAATGGATATAGTATGACCTCTCCCCCAAATATATATAGTAGGTATTTGGCCCCACTAAGTAAGTGGTGGTAATAAACTACTCAACCCCATCTATCTATATGGGGTTAAGGTCCCCTATTTGTATATGGTTGTAAGACCTATGCCATATACATATAGGCTATAGTTTATAGTTGATGTTCTCCCAAAAAGCCAATGGGATCTAATAGACACTCTCCCAAAAAACTAATGGAATTGACTAGGTATAATGGGATCAAGAGGTTATGCCATCTAAATTTATAACTCCATAAATAAAGATGAAATTATTATGCTCAGATGGAATCAAGATGGGAATTGAATTGTTAGCTATGACCATTTTGGATATTGATCATAGAGATTGAACTAATATATGTGATTAGGATAAAAAGGAATCAAGTACCTAGATATGAGGCCAATATTTAAAATAAAGGAGTGGTGTGAATATTGATGAAGACATGTTATGCTCGATTGGGTAATTAATAGAAATATATTGTACTAAACAAATTTTATCAAATGAATTATATATATAAATATATGTACATCCAATCCTATTGATTGGGATTGACCCACTATGGAAACTACATATAATGAGATATTAAGAAAATTTTCAAATCACCATTTTGGTTATTGAAAACATAGTTGAGATGGAGGATGAGTTTCTAACAAGTTATGCCAATCCATGTTAATAAATCAAACAATAAAAAGTCCAACAAAATTATATTAGGTATTTTATATTTTATTACATAAAATATACCAAGGATGTAATTAAGGTGTATGAATGTACATCTAGAGTATATAAGATTCAATTGAAATTTTACCTCTGTAAATGTATATGGTGTTGTACTAGCACAGATAGATGTAATAGCCTGGGCTGGCCCACTACCTAGTTGTGATGTTGAAGGCAATGTCTCCTATTAGAACATAAAAATAATACATATATATTATTCAATTTAAACATGAAAATTAGTTTTTACCTTTTTAATTTTCAAATATAACTTAAAAATTTAACATTAAATTTATATAAAAGATACCTGCATGTGTGTAGAGAATCCCAATATATCTAAACCAAATGTGTGTGCCAATAACTCATCAATCAAGACCATATCTTCTGAGCCCCCTAAAATTCCACCATTATCATATGAAGTTCTAGTGCATATAACACCACAATAAATACATGGGTGGGGCTAGGTACGACCACTATCTAGAGGATCTTGAGCATATGTCTTTAAAAGTTTACTCATATGATGAATGAGTGTATCAGTATGTGAACTAAGTGCATGAAAAGTGTCTCTCCACAACATCTATCACCATAGAGGTAATCTCTAGATGAAGTGGTTTTTGGGTAGGGATCCTTGTAGGCTAATTACATGCATGATGTGCACATGGTCGATCCTATGTAGAGCCTTTTCCTCAACGTTAAAACTCACCATAGTCAAAGTAGTTTGAAATTTGATTAAGGACAAAATCACAATAGAGTTTAATAAAAAATTACAAAGGGGCCTCATGGTTATTACACGGGGGATAGTCAAACACCATCCACAATAACTTCAGAAAATTGACCTTAATCAAATTGTGTTGGCATTGGTTGATTGGGAAATGTTTGTTCATTATGGGAAATGGGGAATTGGTAGTCATGTTGATAAATAATGTACAAATTTGAGCTTTTGTTATATTTTTTTTCTTCACCTTAGATGATAATAATTTGTCAGGATAGTAAGATCTACAACTATCCCTATATGACCTCCATCTATCAATTTGACTCATTATCGAGTCAACTTGGCCTAATACTAACTCTAGGTTATTGGCCAAATAAGTGTGTTGGGTGTTTGTGGAAGTGGGATCCCTCATTCTCCTAATTATTTAATCAATTTCAATTTTGTTCTCCACTATGTGAGCAACTATATCCTCCTAGCTACCTAGGGGATCTAAGGGAACTATAGGAGGGTTAGGTTGAGGGTTAGGAGGGTTAGGTGGGTTAGGAGGGTTGGGTGGAAGGTTAGGTAGAGGATTAGGTAGATCTTGCTAACCTATTGGGGAAAAAAATAATCCATATGTAATTCACATTCACAAAATAAAAAATAAAAAAATTTGATTTAATCTACAAAAAACATACCTCTTCCTTATGGCATCATCATCAATCTAGAAAATGGAGGGAAAAATGTAAATCTTTTAGTCCAAAATGAGATCTTGCAGGGCAAAACATGAATGGGAATTAGCAAAATGTGAATGGAAAGAATGAGGAAGATGAGGGATTTTTTGTTTTATAGTTTTAATAATGAATACACATTATTTAAACTTATAGGAATGCATATGCATTCCTATAATTCATATGTGTTCCTATTAGTTTACACAATGTGTACACATTATTGTTATAATACATACATGTTATGGTTTAAGAATCTTGAGCCATAATGTGTACTTGTTATGATAATAATGCATATATGTTGTGTTATAATGTGTATGTGTTATGGGTTATGTCCATGGAATTATCCCCCAACTCTATGCACATACCCTAAATGAAACAAAAAAATAAATATGCAAAACATTGAGTATTCACAACACAAGGAAACATAAGAAATACATGGTGGAGTGAAAAAATCTCTAACTTTTACCTCATTTTACCATATACTATATGAAGTTGTTGCATATGTCCAATGACATATTTCAGGATTAAACCTAGCTCAATTCATGTGGTTATTTCTTGTATTCACTAAATGACATTATTAGTACTAGCTCAAAAAAATAATATGAATCATATACAATATTTAAAAAAATAATTTTTTGTAATATAAATAAAATGTCATAATGCAGGAAATAAACATTAATCAAATCTCATACCAAATGTCTCAATAGTCTCAAAATGTCTCATAAATTAGTACAAAAAAAATTATTGCTGTATTCTTAGGTGAGATATGATAAAAATTTGTTTAAGGATAGACAATCAGGTTAGTGTGGGGTGATGTCCCCAAATTCGGCTAAATAAAACCAAGACTAAGAGTGCATGTGTACATGATAGGTAAAGATAGATACTAGCGCTAGTGACCAAGAGGAATAAAGAGTGGTGCATATGGACCTAACCATCTAGGTACACATGCCCAACTATGATTCTATTTAGGCAAGTATAAGCTGACAAATATCAAGTCCATGTGCACAAATGAAAAAAAACAAGATCAAGACAAGAAAAAACACATGTATCTATGAACTACATAAATATTTCATGGATAAATGGTATGATTTATGAGTAATAAAAGATCCTAACAAGTATTTGATAAGAGATAATAAATGTTGAGGTATATGGTCTCAAACACAATAAATAAATAATTACCAAGTGGACATCTGACATAATAAATACTAATTGGTGGTAGATGCACTACCAAGGGAAATGCAAGGCCCTTTAGAAGCCTATAAAATTCAAACATAAGAGGAGTAGAGAGATTTGATCCTTAAGATAAATGTTACTGAATTGTATTCAAAGTGTCTTATAGACCAAAGGGATAATATTATGTAGGTATAAGGATAATAATCATAGCTTGTATAATTGTAATACCTTGAGCACATTGTAATCCTATAATAATAAGTAATGAACATTAATATAAGTGTTGAACATTAGTGCTAGTTATGTTTATGGATTATCTTCATTTATGGTTATGTGTGTTCTTCCAACTAAGGTTATTGTTTGGATATGCTAGTGTTCTTATGTTCTTCTTTATATGGATAAACACATATTGCCACACTACTAGTATAATTATTTAGGATAAAATCTAATTGATTGAGTGCATAAAGAGTGTAGTCATATAAAATGCAAAAATTGGTAACTTGAGTGTGGCTTATGACACCCAACCCAGAGGTCCCTCTTTATCAATCTCATGACCCTCATAGGCATATTTTAATTGATTCCTAGTCATCCATAGCCTTTTAAACTTGATCCCAACTAAGCTAGATCCCTTTTTCCATGACTAATCCATCCCCCCAAGCCCTGTTAGCTTAGGAAAATAGTGCCACACTTGGACTATAGCATTAGTACCACTAGTGCCTACTTTTAGCACTCTTGTCTAAGTGCATTTTTAGCTCCAATGATCAATTCCTTCTGTTTCCCCATCATTTTCCTTGTTGGCTTAATGTGAGAACATTAAACCCATGACCAATAGATCCCTATAAAATCCCATTCAAATATCATTTGGAAAGGGTTGGTAATTATCACTAAACAATTAAGAATATAAGCAAGACTACTCAATAAATCTTCTATATTCTCTACATATAGCCAACCAATGCACTTACAAGCTTATCAAAATCCTTACACCAGTCCCTAACCACCTCAAGCATATCTATATTAGTATTTAACCACGTCAAGCATATCTATATTAGTATTTTTCATATTTATACACTCTATTTCATGAAGCACATCAAGTGGGAGAACTATATATGGCTTGATCCCACTTCAGAGTATTGGCATGTAGGCAGTGTGCCCACATAAGGGGTGTGGATACACATTTATTGAATCTTACACAAAATAACCCCATATATTTCTCAAAATTGGTCAAATCATAATGTAATATAGGGTTTGAGGAGAGAATATACTTTATAAGGATCTCTATAGACATCCAACTGTCAAAAATTCACAGACAGGGTCACATAGACATAGAAAACAAAACTTAGAAAGCTTAGATCTCTTGCATAATAGTTGAAGAGGTTTAATACAATGTTGGTGCCACTCCTATCTAATTTTATCACTCTTTTCCAATCATAAAATTAAGGTTAGATCCTAGTTTGTGATAGTGTCCTACTCCTACACAATGAATCTCAAACCCTGTCTCAGCCGTATCAATAAATTTTTAGCTAAGTCTTATTTTTTCCCTCTTATTACTATTTTTACAAAGGTCAAAATTGAAATATTATTTACACAAATCAATATCTTAATTATTTCATATTTATTTACTAATTTGACTACTCATACCCTTTAACTAAATTAAGAATAATATAATAATATTTCCAAAATTGTTAAATCATTTCATGAACCTGACTTACTTCATTTTCACATAAAAACCTTATAAACCCTAGGGTAAATTTCCTATTGATTTTTCCCCTTTATTTGACTTTTTACCTACATAATAAAATCAAAAAATTAGCATTAAATTTTAAAATTTTGTAGTAATTTTTTTTTCAAAACCTAGTTGCCCATACTAGGTCCCAGTATTTTCCCAATAATTTTCTAATTTTTTACTAGCATATTAAAATTAGAAATTCACTTTACATTTTAAAATTCAATATTAATTTTCAAAAACATTTATTTTTCAAAACCCTAGTTACATACACTAGGTCCTGTTAACTCACAAATTTTCCAATAAATTTTTGATTTTTTACTTGCATATCTAACTCATAAATTCACTTTAAATTTCATAGTAAATCTCAAAATAATCATATTTCAAACCCTAGTTGTATATACTAGGTCCCATTGGTTCTTGAGGTATCACCTTACATGTTTATGAGCTTCATAACCTTTTTATGCAATCTTTAGTTCATTATATTTAGGACTTTAAATTTTCTATATTCAGTACTTTCCTTCTATAGCACTTTGCCTATTACAAATTATTGCAAAAAATTCAATCATATTTCAAATTGTTTTCCTACCTTAACAATGGCCCAATACACTAGTTTTGATGAAATTGATAAAAGTGAACTTCAAGAACTCTTAACTAAACACCTTAACATGCAAGATGACATGCTTAAAATACTAAAAGAAGAACAACAAAGAGTGAACAATGGTAAATCTTCCTAAACCATAGAGCAACCAATTACAAATGGTATTATGGGAGAAACTAGTCTCAACAACCCCCAATATTAGCCCAACTTGCCTCTATGCCACCAGCTACAACTAGTACATCTTTGTCTCCTAATGTGGCAACCCTTGTGCAAGAGATACAATCTCTTCAATCCAAGGTGCTACATCTTGAGCAAGGTGCCTCTAGACCTACACAAGCTTTGGATTCTTTTTCTCTATTTCATACACCATTGGTATCTCACATTACTTCTACACCCTTTCCATAAGGTTTTGTTCAACCTAAGCTTACTCTATATGATGGCAAGGGTGGTCTAGAGACACATTTGAGAGATTTTCATGAAACATGCTTGGACTATGTACCAAATGACTAATTAATTACCAAGATATATCCATGAATTCTAAATGATTATGCTTTACAATGGCTCTATAGTCTACCAAATCATTCGGTCAATGCATTCAATCCTTTAACGAACATGTTCCTATCTCATTTTAGCAGCAACATTGGTGATAAGGTTTCATATGCTCAAGTTTCACAATAGAAAAAACTGTTAAAGGATATGTTCATATCTCATTTTTTAATTGTGTAACAAAATAACACGTATTCTATTATTCACTTAGTGATTCTCCATACAAATATCCACTAAATTCTAGGCATTAAATTTACTCATTTTATTTTTCCTTTTTATCATCTTTGAATTGTCTCTCACAAGAGTATTCAATTCTTTGGTCTTGGCATCTTCTTTATTCAACTATTCATTAATGCAATCTGATATTTTACTTAACTCATTTTAATCATGTGTTATGGTGGTTGATATTTTATTATACTCTATGAGTAGTCCTTTCAACTTATTATCTTGTCATTTCAAAGATTTACCTATTGCTTTTAGCTTCTTAATTTATAGCTCCTATTTCAAGGGATGATAAAATATAGAAACTAAAATATTGTGCAATAAATTTTGAATAAATTCATCAAGATTTTGATTGGATCCATTCCATCCATAGTCATATTTTCCTAATACTACGGTCTTGATTTTTCTATGGTGTGATTAGGTCACTATTTTTTCCCACCATGTGCAAAGTTTCCTTTCTTTCTTTCTTTCTTCCTTCAATGTAATTGAATCATAATTTGGTGATTTTATTCTCCAAAATTTCCATTTCTTCCTCCATTTATGAACTACATTACATAAAATTTATAACTAGTTACACCAATCCTACATTTCACTATCATATGTCCATATTACATAGATAACAAGTTACATTTTATGGTAAATATTTAGGATCTCCATCAATTTAAATAACCTTTATTGACATTTAGAATACTGGTTATGCTCCATGTGCATGAAATAATCCTTATTTTTTTAATTCACTTCTACATCTTTCTCTTCTTCACCCACTTGTTATTTTTCTTCTCCCTTAGAAACAAAATTTAATCACTACTAGATTATATGGGTCAAACTCAATTATTCTAGGTGTATTTTCCTCTTCTCTTTTTGATGTTATTACATCCATTCAATTTTATTCTTCCATCATATTCTTAGTTTCCTTTGTTATTGGATGTATCTTCTCACATGAATTTTGATGCTTATTTTCATTTTTGGGTTCTTCATGCTTTCACTATCACTTTTATTCTTCCTTGATGTTTGCATGGAATATTTCACTGTAGGTGGTGTTCCCTTGTTGTCTTCATTTTTATTTTCTTTGAATTTGGAAAATTATAACTTAGGTTCCTCCTCCACTTATTGGATCTCCCTAGCTCTTGCACAACATCCTTATTTTTCTTATTTTGTATGTTAGCCTTCATATTCTTCCTTTTCTTTATCTTTCCACCTTACACAACATTATTTTATAGCTTTTCCCACTACTTAACCCTTTTTATCAATAAGGGAGAGGGGACATAAGCATAATCAACTAATGAAAATACTTCTATAAAGTAGGCCAATTAAATAATTTAGATTCACAATATTATGATACAATGTTGAATTATGAAAGGATGATAAATATATAATGTATAATTCCAAATAGTAATTTGATTACTCAAACATGAATAAATAATACTTATATTATTCACTAATGTGTAGGAAGATCTAAGAAATGTAGGTGAAGAAGGAGAAAGTATGATATTCACCCATGGTTCATCATATTATATAAATTATCTCTCTATTAGCCCAGACACTACCATAAGAATTTGGATACTATATTTGATGCTTTTGTCCCAATTTTGAGATTTCTATATATAGTGAAGTAAAATTCATTTTATACAAATTCCACTTATACCTATTAGGTATTATTTTTTCCTTGTATATTCTATGTCTAGATTGCACACACAGGTTAATAATATGAGTGTGTAGATTAAAACACTAGGTCCTTTGATTAGGGCATGTGATCTTGAAAAATAAGGGTTAGTGGGATTAATTAAAATTGAGTTTATCTAAAATACTCCTATGTCAATGAGTGTTGCCTACATAGCCATATAACCTAAATAGGGCCTCAAACCGATATAGCTTTCCCTCTAATGTGTGTTCATTTATAAATAATGGTGTAATATGTTATATGCGAGTGCATAAAGTGATCTAACTTGAAACATAAAAAAACATTTATCATGGGTTGTTCTTTGAATGCTTTAGATGTGTAAGAATACTACTCCTATGATTGATATAAAATATGGAATAATAGGGTTGTAGAACTTGATTTTGTGAATGATTATGCAAGATTTATAGGTACTTTCTTGGTAGTTTATATATGATATAAATGAGTGGGTTTTTTTTGTATTTATACCAAACTTTTTGATAATATCTCACGAGGGAATAATTTAGACAAATAGGCTAACTTGTACATTTTATAATATTTGAATATTTGAGTGTTTGTAAAGTAAAAACACTAGAATTAAACCGTGAACATTGCATTGATGCTAGTGTCCTAGTCTAGATAATAGGATATAGAAATTTTGAAGATCTATAATTGATCATGTAAGATGTTTATCAAGTTTTAAGCATACAGTGGGTTACATGTGATCTAGGTAATCAAAATATCAGGGTGGGACTATAAGATAATAATTTAGGCACAATGATATGGTTAATGTGATCCTTTTGGATGTAAAGAGCTCATGACCTAAAGAGCTGAGCCATGGGTGATATTTGTTAAGTGGACAAGATAATTTATCATATAAAATCATTATTTAGAATCTAAATTTCCCCCCTTTAATATTGAAATGTATAAGGATGAAAATACTAGGTTAAAGTAAATAGATGCATATTATGGTGTTTAAAACACACCTTAATTTTACTTGAACCCTAATTGATTTTTTTTGTGTTACTTGAAAATAAGAACAGGTTATAATGTTAATAGTGTATATAATATAAAAATTTAAATAATTAAAATTATTGAAAGAAAGGAGAGTAAGGAAGGAGTATATTTGTGCATCTATGAAACCATGTTTCCCCTTGGTAATTTTATTTTATATTTATGCTTCTTATCTTAAGCATTGGAGAGGTTCACAATTAAACCTTTGAGAAGTGAAGAGGAAAATTGGAGGGTGGTCATTCCTCCCATTCGGTTCAAGGGTGAGTTATGCCAAAGTCATCAATAATACTAGATCTCAATCACACAAACCAAGTGTATACATAATATAGACAATGTAGCCAATATCACCCTAGTCAAATGGTATAACAATATCAACCTTCAAAAAGAAGTAGTGCCAAGGCCATCAATGGTGTTAAATATTGATCACACTACTCAAAGGAGTTGAATGATGCAAATAGATAAAGACTCAAATGATGCTTATTGGCAAGATCAATGCATGTATAATATGAATGTGTATTTTTAATTTGGTGTATTTTCATGGAATTTTCACTTATAATGCATCTCAAGCTTAATTATTTCTCACGATGTAACCTTTTCTCTATAACTATGTATAATATTTGTCATAAATATGATAAACTTTGTTCCAAATCTATGAAAATTGGTACTAAATGTATAATATTTCATCCCAAGTGTATATCTAAATCATGTAAACTATATCAATTTATTCCAATTTTTTCAATTGTGTGTATGTAGAATCATGTCTAATTATGTGTATTAATGAATCTCATATTATCTAAACATAAAAATCCCTAATATGCATGATATGGATCATGGAAATGTCTATAAGTAATAGGAATAAGATCATAACACAATCAAGCACACACATAGGAGCTCCCAATATCACACAAAAAGGGGTCTAAGGAGACCAAAAATAAGGGTCATGTTTAAATACCACACACTCAAAGGGGAGGACATGTTCAAATGTTTAAATATGAAATACATAACACTCGAGGCATCAAAGCCAATAAACAAGGAACATGTTTAAATTTTAAACATTATAAATAAGATAAAAAAACAATATGTGCACTTAAGTAAGCCATGTGATATGATGAATAAGTGAATTATAAGCAACTAGCATAAGCACGTTGTACTAGCTACTACATACATGTGTTAGAAAAATGTCATATATCATAACATATCTATCAAACTATTTAAGATATAAACATGAGTGTAAATATGTGTAAAGATTAGTATATAATCTCAACATGATAATGTAAAATGATCATAAAATAATATAACATATAATAATCATGATCAATAGAAATAAGATGCCCCAATGTAGTGTGTCACGTAGGAAGAGGATAGGTCAAACATATACATGCTCATGTATCATTGATCTAGCGTATGATTGTATCCCACTCAAGTATTCATAAAACATATGTCTGTAAAGAGGTGATATGTGATATCTTAACATAAATTAAGCAACATATGTAAAATCTAGTAAACATGTGAATGCTAAATATATTTGAATTTTTGATTTATTTCAATGTTTTTGTAATATCTTATTTTTATTATTATTATTATTATTTTTAGGTGTAATGTTTATGCAAATTCATGATATTCATTAGGTTCTTGATTAATTTTCCTTCAAATGTAGCTAGGTAGGAGACATATTTTCCCAAATTTTCTATAGCTACAAAGGGCCTGGCCAATTTGGATTTAATTTTCCTTTCTTATCTTTTTTTACATTGGTGTTCTTTTGATTTTATTTTAATACCAAATTAACCACATTAGAATCATGTGATCAAAATTTTATTTTACGATTTCTTCAATAGATCTTTATAAACCCGCAGATGCTCAATGGCCTATGTGTATTTTGTATCTAGTTATTCTAGCTTAGTCACTTATATTGATAGTCATTATCTTGAATAATTTCATTGAGAGAAACCCATGAAGATGGGATTTCAAGGTCAATCGATAGATTTGCCTTTGTATCATAGACCAAAGGATATGGCATGGCTTGAGTAGGTGTAAGAACACTAGTGTAGTATGCCCATAAGGTATAAACCATTTTATGATGTTAATATGTACCATATATTTCAATTATTTTTATATATTTTATGCCATTTGGGTATTCATACAAAAACACTTAAGATTTTTTTTTTAATTTGAATTTAGTATTGTAATATTTAGATCTAATCAATGCAATACAACATTTTGATAATATAATTCATTTAAGCATGTGTAAAAAATATAGTAATGATTGTATAACTACATGACTAAAATATGAGAGAGATCATATCATATTTGATGTTCTATTCTATAATATGACAATGATCAAGAATCATCAAAAGATTATATCAAAATTCTAAGTTTTACTTGCTCTATATTTTGATTTCCTATAATCCCTAAACACTTCCATCCACCATGAACACTTGCATCCCCACATGTGTCTTGATCTTGATGGAAGTGTCCATAAAAAATATAGATTATTTTTGAATCTATGAGTTGAATATTTTTGAGTTTTTTTTTCACATTTTTCATAATGTATTCAAATCATGTACATAGGTTATCACTCTTGGTTTATTGATCAAAACCCTAGGTTCACTCTTCTTTACCCTCAAATGATGCCCTGGGAAAAATGGGCTAGTGGGCACATGGTGTTGAGATACCCCAAGATCCCTCTATCAATGAGCACTACCTACATAGACAATACTCTGAAGAGGGCCTTAGAATTATTTAGTTCTCCCCTACGTGTTGGCTTGTGTGGGGATCATGCAATGTGTGATAAGTATAATAATGACCTAGCTTATAACTTGGTAAATATAGATCTTGGTCTACTCCTTCAGTAATTTAGACCTATAAATGTGTTATCTCTATGAATGATATGGAAATAGGAGAAAAGAAGGAAGATTTTGATCACTTGAGTTCTTGATAGAATGCTTTTTATAAGTTACATTGGTCTCTTTAGTTATTTTATATTTTATAAATGAATGAGGGTTGATCTTATATTTATTCCAATACTTTTGGAGAATATATCACATTAAAGTACTTAGGTTGACCTTACATTTCATTTGTAAATTTGATGAGTTTAGGGAGCTGGATGCTTGCATCAGGTAAGGAAACTTGTGTCGATACATATGTTTGAATAGGATGCAAGTGTTTAGGAAGAGAAAAAGTAAGTATAGGTTAAATCTTGTAGAGATGGAATATAAAAAGGTTTATAACATTTTGGGAAAGATATAAGGCTTAAGTCATCGAAATACACAAGTCAGACTAAGAGATAAGTAATTAGGCATAGAGAGATAGTGTATGCGAGCCTTTTGTTAGTGGGCGAGGTCTAGAAGATGAAGGTACATCCATGATCTATATTTTCCAAGTATACAAGACTGAGGTGATATATAATTTACAAATAATGTCTACTTCCCCCCTTTAATATAGTAATGAAATTTCTAGTTTAAAAGAAAATAAATATGTACTTGGGTGTGTATAACACACCTTGTCTTTGCTTGAGTCTAACTTGAGTGATTTACTAGTGACTGACCTACAACCAAGATCACATTACAATATATAATTAGTGCATATAATATAAAATTAAAAGTATTGAAATTATTTAAATGGAAAGAGAGAAATGTTTAAGAGTAAACCTACGTATCGATGCAACTATCTTACCTTTTTACAATTTCATTTGAAAGATATATTATTATGAATCACCAAAACTAAGATTAGGAAAAATATATATCTAGAAAGTGTTTATATCTAAGGAGATAGAGAGAAGGATATAGATAGGAAGGAACATACCCCTAATGTTAGATAAAATATGGATTGCCACATGGTAGTTGAGACTATCTCAATCATGAAACCCAATTATATTTATAACCTAGTAAGTATGAGTGAACTAAGTTAACTAACACTAAAAAATTGGTGAGGCTGGATGATACAATCAAGTCCAACCTATAAACTTGAAAATATTGAGTGATTTAATCATCTCAACCATACTAAAAAGTGAACCAACTACTATAGTATATTGGCTTAATATAGTCCATAAAATTCTAACTTAGTGGGTGATGATAGTCCCTAAAGGTGTTCTAAATATAAAACTAATTTGATTTTACAATAATAGGTGCACATTTCATAGAATATTCACCTTATATATGTCTCATGTAAAAACTATGTATAACAATGGTACTAGTGTATAGAATTTTTTCATAAATGTGTATATGAGTCATACAAATGCATAATTTGGCTAATTTGAAAACATTTTAAGTGTGGATAACATGCTTCCAAAACATGCCTTCACTATATACGAAGAAATTTGAAAACATATATAAATTCCAATGTGGAGGAAATGTTTCTAAAATATGCCCCCACTATAATATGGGTATGTTACATATTGAATAAATGTGGAAAACATGTTTCCAAAACATGCCCCCACTAAATTTGAACTTGAGAATTGGTGTAAGTTCTAGTGTAGATAACATATTTCCAAAACATTCCCTTACTATAATCTAGGTATGTTGCATACTGAATAAGTGTGGAGAACATATTTATAAAACATGCTCCCATTGAATCTGAATCTGAGAAATGGTGTAAGTGCCAATGTGGAGAACATGTTTCTAATATATGTCCCCACTATAATATGGGTTTATTGAATATTGAATAAGTGTGGATAAAACATTTTCAAAACATGACCCCCACTAAATTTGAATCTATAAATTAATGTAAAATTCATGCCTTTATGCCATTACCCCATTGATATGCCCCCTTTTGAGGTGGGGGAAGTATCAACAAGTATCTACCTTACCTCAAAAGGATAACATAACCATGAAAACTATGAAAGTACTATGTAACATATAAATGGAATATGTCTAGGTAGATATATCAATGAATCATGGAGAATGTGATCACATTAAGTCCTAATATGCATGATGTAGATCATGGAAACATATAGATAGTAATAGTACAAGATTAATGAGAAGACAAACACACACACAAGAGCACTTAAAAACAAATAATATGGAAAAAATTATAATGAGACTACAAACAAGGTCCATGTTCAAATTCCACACAATCAAAGGGACATGACTTAGTCAAATGTTCGCACAAAAAATAAATGACATATACAAACATCAACATACAAAAAGCAATGACATATTCAAATGTCAAAGAGGAAAATAAAGGCAGGGGCATAAAAATAATGTAACATATTCAAAAACTCAAACAAACAAGATAATAACAAATTAAAACACTAAAATAAATGCATAAAAGATAACATAAGTAACTAGTAGAAACATATCATACTAGCCCCCATATATATATATATATATATATATATATATATATATATATATGTTAACAAAAATGTTAAGTACATAACATATTAAGTACACTATGAAAGGTATAATCATGGATAAATGAATGTGTAATTACATATATGAGCTCAAACATGATAATGTACAATGACCATAGAATGATATAATATGTATGTATCATGATCATATAGGTGGATGCCCTCAACATCCAAAATTATAGATATCATGTATATGTGTATCCCTAAATCACACTCAAAAGATGTGTGAAACATGTGTATATAAAAAATAATGATATGATTCTACCAACATGGAACTAACAACATATATGTCATGTATCTAATAGAACTATCTTTTGATATTATCCGATGATAGGACATCATGTATATGTGAATGCTGCAAATATTTTTAGATATTTGAAGTTTTTAATTTATTTGGTATTTTTTGGAATATGTGAAAATAAATAGCTATCATATGATATTATCTAATGGATTCTCATAGGTATCTCCAAAATAGGAACCTGGTGTAATAAATTAGTGGTACTACCAAGGAGAGTGTATAGGTGCAATATCTATCACTATATAATATGTCATAATCTATGTTTTCTTTAAAGTATTAGTAAAATGAACATGTTTAGGTGATCTTGATATTTGAATATGGTGTGTATTATAATAATTAATCATATCATGGTCTTTTGGTAATTTTAAATTGTGTATCTTTCCTTCACATGAAAGTGTACATTTAGTTATTTATTCATTATGTATATGTTACTTGCCTTTATTTTTGTAATGTATGTTTGGATATGATAAATTGTGTTAAAAATATTTACATGTAATGAAATTATAGTATTATAGTGGTAATAAATATATAATTATACGCAATGAAATCCAAATGGAAATAAGAAAGCTCAACTGTAATGATCATGTGGTAATGGAACTACTAGTTTTATTTCTGTCACTAACTTTGAAGTATCTATAGAAATATCCTTAAATATATATGTATATATTTATGTACCCATATATGCTATGTATTTTCACCATATCCACATGTCTCTTTATGAAGGACCCAATTTACCAATGGTTACATGGTGGGATTAGTGTGGGAGAGCTCAATCCTAGGAGATGATACACTAGGAGAAGGAATTCTACTAGTGGTCACCTCATATGAAGGTTAATGGACCACATGATCCTCAAAAGGAGTAACATGGGCTATCTCAGCCAACTTATAATATCATCTATAATAATTATGTGAGGTAGGTCTCGATATTTCTTTTCAAAATGTAATAATTTCTTGATCAACTAATTGTGTAAATTTTTGCTCAAGAACAAAACAATCATTATCTTGATATTCATTTATACCATGGTAAGTGCAAAAGTGTTGTCCTTTTACCTTTTCAAATATATGTGATGGGTAATGATAATTATGAGGAATATTTATCATTCATTTATCCAATAATGTGCATAATATATCATGTGGACTATCTTGATACCAATAAAAATGAAGTGGTTGCCTTTTTTTAGAGGCATATAGTTTAACTCTAGGAGGTATTGTGTAAGTATGATCCTTTACTTTATTCAATACCTTTATCATTTGATATTTGGTATGAATTATTGGTTCTTAATAATGTTTTTAAATTGGTTCACGATCCTTCTTAATTTTCTTGTTTTCTTTGAAAATACTATTCTTACCATGTTTGCCTTTAGTTGGTGAAGGAGGTAGCTCAGTTTTTGTATTTGTTAAATCATATGCAGATTTATGCACATCCAAATATAACATATCAAATGAAATAAAGGGTTTATGTAATGCTCTTTATCTAAGAGTATAAAGAAGACACCTAATATATATAAATTGCACTTCCAAATTAGATGTGGTATAGTTTAAAGAATACATGTCCTTAAATCTAATAATGTAGTCTAGAGTGGACTCATTATAATTTTATGTTAATGCTTGTAAATTTTCCAATGGTAACTTCAATAAGGTGTATTGATGAAATTTAGATAAAAACACATCTTCAATTTTTTGGAAAGTTTATAAGGAACCATTTTGGAGGCTATAAAACAATCTAGAGCATCTTGAGATAAAATTTGATGGAAGGCCTTCAATAAAAGTTGTCCATACTTATTATAATGTTAAATTGAATGTATATATTTTTGTAAGTGAATAATAGGATCAACATGACTATTTAATCATGATAACTTAGGCATGATTAGATTATAAGGCTTAGAATACTCAAACACATCTTGAGTAAGAGGTTTTTCCTTTAACATATTCTCCTCAAAGGTAGCCTCATGAGATGAAACTTGAAACTTAAGGTTATTAACTTGTTGTTAAAGATATAATATGGTAGTCATGATGGATAAAATATCACAAGTAGAAAGTAGTAAAGAATTTGAATATTTTCTTAGAGGTTGTAAACTACCATTTATATGAAATAAAGGAATGATAAACTCTTGATCACCTTATAAAATAAGATCGTCACATGGTTGTGTAATATTTTTTAAATAAGTATCAATGGATAAAGAGATAGTTTTATCACTTTATATAACATGAAGGTTGATATCATCATAATTATAAGGTGATACATTTTTTGAAGTTGTTTGACATATAATAGGATTATGGGAAGGAAATTCACTTGTAAATGTTAGGATATAATAAGATGACATGAAAATATCCATAAAGTTGAAAAGAGGGAATCTCTATAAAACATAAAATAATCTTGCACAAATCAAAGAACAATATTTCATGCACAATAAAGATAACACTAAGGTAACATGGTTCACCCAAAATTGGCTACATCTACGGAAAATTTTGTCAACTTTATAATGTTAATAACACTTGGAGAATTATAATCCTGTGATAAGAACCTATCATACACACCTATCCTATATCTCAAAACCTCCTTCCTTTAATGCATTCAAGCTTCAACAAAATAATATAATGCTAACAAATCTTACAACCCAAACATCAACCAAATCATACCCAATTGCTTAACCAAGATTACATGACCAAGTATTCATCTCATACTTAAATCCAAATTAAAAAGTCAAGAATAATAATGAAAAAAACACAAGGGAAAATAAAATTATGCCACACTCCATGTGGAATCACTATCAAGGAATAGTGGAAAGTGAGAATCATCATGCAATGTCCACCATTCAAAAGGGGCATCTCATGATGCATTTTTGACATCCTTTATGTGTACTCAAAATAACATGCCCCACTTTCCCATGTGAAGCCTCTATGGTCAAATGATACCCCAATCAAATTTTGACTTCGAACGAAGAAGCTCCACAAGCACATGCCTAAAGAGAATGATTAGATCCTCTTTATTTTGTCTCCCACATGCATCCACAAGTAAAGGGTCAAGGATGGCACCCCACATACTCCCACATGAAAAATAAAAAATAAATAGATGTTCCTAGTGGATAAATGTGCCCCATTTATCTTTATTAAATTTCATATAATTAAAGAGACCCTTTGGGCCATGACACATCACCTAGGAGCCACCTCACCTACCTAACCACCATTACCACATCATTTGTGAATAGGGACCTATGAATAGTGATTTGTGAATAGTTTTTGTGAATAGTTACTTCACACTTAGAAATTCTCCAACTTGAAGTTAATATTCACAACCTCCCACTACTGCATCTGCTAAATAAATTTATCATCCTCATATTCTTCATCCATAAAGACTAACTAATGTTGAACATAATTTAAACTTCACTCTTGTGGCTGCCTTGATCATCATATCCATAGGGTTTTAATTTGTATGTATCTTCTCCAAATTTAGTTATTCCTCCTCTAATATTGTTTGAATGAAGTGATACCTCAACTGAATGTGTTTAATCTTGGAGTGAAATGTTGAGTTTCTCGTTAGGTGAATAGAGACTATCACTACAAAGTGTTCCTTTTCCTTGTTGGTGTCACAAATCCTCCATCAACCTATGTAGCCATATAATATCCTTACTTGATTATGTAATAGCATCACACTCAACCTCTATAGTATAAATTTCCACCACTTTATATTTATGTGATACCCAACTCACCACTATATCACCCATAATGAACACATACCTAATAGTGCTTCTTCTACCATCTAAATCACCTATCATGTTAGAATTAATATATCCTCATAATTTCACATCTGATCCACCACAAAATAACACTACATTTATGGTCCCTCTTAGGTAACAAAGAATCCACTTTACTACTTGTTAGTGTTCCTTTTATGGATTACTCATGAATCTACTCACCACTTACACTACATGTGGAATGCCTAGCCTCATACACACCATTGTATACTCAAACTACCAACTAATGATGAGTAAGGTGTGTTGGACATGTGATTCCTCTCTTCTTGTGTCTAGGGATATTTATCCTTTTCCAAATTGAAGTGTCCCACTAAAGGATTCCCAATTGATTTAGCATTCTGCATGCTAAATATCTCCAACATTTTCTTTATGTACTCTCCTTGTGATAGTGTCAACATCTTATTATTTATATTTTTAGCTATTCTCATCCCAAGGATCTATTTATCAACACCTAGATCATTCATAGAAAAATAATATCCTAAATGTCTCTTGATTATAATAATATCCTACATGCTATATCCTGCCATCGACATGTCATCCACATATAAAAACATGATAATAAAGTTACCATTTTCAACTTTCTTAAAATACACACAATGGTCAGAATGACATTTAGAATAGCCTTGTTCCATCATAAAACTATCAAAATTAATATAGCATTGCCTTAGAGCTTGATTAAGGCCATATAAGATTTTGTTTAATTTGCACAGAAACTTCTCCTTAATCTTGACTTTAAAACCTTATGGTTGCTCCATGTATATCTCCTCCACCAAATCCCCATGAAGGAAAGCAATCTTCACATCCAACTATTATAAATGCAAGTTCTCCATTATAACTATACTTAAAATATTTTAAAGAATTCATATTAACAACATAAGAGAATATTTCATCAAGATCTATGCCTTTCTTATATGAAAATACTTTTACTACCAATCTGGCCCTGTATTTATTTTTACCTCCATATTCCTCTTTCATCTTGTATACACATTTGTCATGAAATACCTTCTTGACTTTTGGAAGCTCCACCAAATCCCATGTTTGGTTTTTCATAAGAGAGGCATATTCCTCATCCATACCTTTCTCCCACTTCTCCTTGTCTTCAAACTTCATTACTTCTTTGAATCTCTTTGGCTCAACACCATCAGTAAGTAGTAATAAGTAAAAGGAGAAAAAAATTTAGGTGGTCTACTTATTATTTTATATATTCTCACAATAGGAGTTTGGGGTTACATATTTATAACTAGTACCTTTAGGACATGTTCATTTGTGATGTCCTCCAACACTATGTATTCTTTCTTGGTTTATTCTTGCTTACTTTCCAGCAACTGATCCCTATACATGAATTTCTCATTAAACATAACATCTCTACTCTCAATGATTTTCTTATCTTCTAAATCCCATAACTAGAATCTAAAGTCATTAGTACCATAATGAATGAAAGTACATTTGTGAGATTTAACCTCTAATTTGGACCTATTATTTTTATCAATATGTGTAAAAGATTCATAACCATAAAATTTTAGAAAAGAATAGTCAACCTTATTACCACTCTATGCCTCATCTAATATGCCACCATCTAAGGTAGTTAAAGGTCCTCTATTTATCAGGTACATGGATTTATCAATAATATCCACCCAAAACTATAATGTCAACCGTGTATACAACCTCATGTTCCTAGCATGGTTATTTTCATCCTCTCTAATAAACCATTCTATTATGTTGTTCTTGGAACCATCTTCTACCTATAGATTCCATTAAGCAAACAATAATTATCAGATTCCTTGCTATAGTATTCTTCACCATTATCTAACCTAAGGCACTTGAGCTTTAAACCTATTTCATTATCAACTAAATATATCCATCTCTTAAATGTGTCAAATACATCAATTTTTTTTTTAATTCAATAAACCCAAAGTTTTCTAGTTACATCATCAATGAGTGTAACATAATACCTTGAACCACCAAGTAAAGGTACCTAAGTGGGTCCCTATACATCCACATGCACAAGGTCTAAATTGTCTTCTTGGCTTATACAACTTTTAGAAACCACACACATTTATGTATCCCATACATATGGTGCTCACAAAATTCCAAGTCTATTTCCTTTAGACTTGGTAATTTTACCTTTGAGTGAAAAATCTTCATTCCCTTCTTACTCATGTGGTAAATTTTGTAATGTCATAAAGCTACATCTTCACATAAAACATCTATATCACAAAATGCATCGGTACTAATAGTGGATAAATATAAAGTACCACCTTATCACCTCTTACCACTACTAGAACACCCTTGCTAGCCTTCCAAGAGTCACAATTAAAAGTGAACACACAATTGTCACTTCCCAAATCTCTTATAGAAATTATATTCCTCTTCAAAATTAAAACATGCCTAACATCCTTAAGCACCCAAGTGTTTTCATTTTATAATTTCATATTTGAACTGCCTTTTTCAATAATACTACAGGGTTCATCATCACCAAGATAAATATGTCCAAAATCACCTTGAACATAATCTCTAAAATAATTTTTGTTAGGAGTGGCATGAAATTAAGCTTGTGAATATAAAACCCAAGATTCATTAATATTATCTAAATAAATAATTAAGGCATATTGTATCACATCACCTACTATGTTTGCCTCCTTGTTACCTTTATATTGGCCGTTTCATAATTTTCTATGAAGAACCCAACATTCTTTCTTTGTGTGACTTAGCTTCCCACAATGCTACCACTCCATCTTTCCTCTTGATTTTGATTTAGAATCTTTCCTTGATTTCTCATGGTTTCCTCTTCCTCTATTCTTTGATCTCCCTCAAGTCTCCATGGATAATTAATTTCCTAATGTGGATGTTTCACCTATGCTTCTCCTCTACATTCCCTTGCTTAGGATCACACCCACCACATTCTCAAACTTGAGTTTAGCATTGTTTGAGAGTGAGTTTCTAACCTCCATGACCAAACTATTCCATATCTTAGGCAAATAACACAAGATAAGAAGAACCCTACCTTCATCATCAAATTCAAATATTAATAGAATTTAATCGACTAGTAACTATAATAAAATCATTTAAATAATCTTCCACTAAAGCATTTCTAGACATTTTCATAGTGAACAATTTATTCATAAAAAATATTTTGTTAGAGGAAGAAGGTTTTTCATACAACTTTCCTAATGATTTAATGAGACATTATGTAGTCTTCTCTTGGAATATGTTGTATGTAAATGTGGATGCAAAGCATAGACATATGGTTCCAAGTTATTTTCTATCCATTAACTCCCAACTCTCATCTAACATTAACATTGGCTTATTGGTTATACCTCCCAATGGTAAGTAGAAGTCCTTTTTGGAAGAGGTAGTCCTCCATACACATCTTCCACAAACTAAAATTTTGTCCATTGAAATTTTCCACCTTTGATTTTTCATCTATCATAGCTCCCACTCAAGCTATAATCCATAGCTTCTTGAAACTTAATCCTTAGCGACACAATCTTCCTCTGATAACACTTTTTAGGATATAATATGACAACACATAAATATCCATAAAGTTTTAAAGAGGGAAGATATGCAAAATAAAAAATAAACTTGAAAAAATCAAAGAAAAATAAATCATGCACAATAAAGATAACATAGAGGTAACGTGGTTCACCCAAAGTTGGCTACATCCATAGAAAAGTTTGTCATATTTATAATGGAAACAAAACTTGGAGAACTACAATCCTATGGCAAGAACTTGTCACACACACCTATCCCATCTCTCACAACCTCCTTATTCCTTCAATGAATTCAAACTTTAACAAGCTAATACAACGCTAAAAAAGCTTACAAGATTTTCACAAGCATCAACCAAAGCATACCCAATTGCTTAACCAAGCTTACATGACCAAGTATTTATCTAATACTTAAAACCAAATTAAAAAGAGAAGAAGAATAATGGAGAAAACATGAGGGAGAATAAAATTACACCACACTCCATGTGGCATCACTATTGAGGAATAGTGGAAAGTGAGAATCATTACACAAGGTCCAACATTAAAAAGGGGCATCTCATGATGAATTTTTGACCTCCTCCATGTGTGCATGCATGCGCACAGCGTGCACGCACGTGCGCGCACACACACACACACACACACACACACACACACACACACACACACACACACACACACACACACATGTGAGACTTTTGGAAGTGAGAAAGGTTTAGAAGCTAAAGGTACATCCATGATATGTATTTTCCATGTGTACAAGATTGAGTTGCTATATAATTTATAAATAGTATCTATAATATCTTGAAAATAGTCTTTTTTGTTTCTTCTTCTTTACCATCACCTTGAAGGTACTAGGGTGTATAAAAGGTGTCATTAATTTTATATTTATTGAAAAAATGTTCATTGTTTTGTTCCTGAATTATGATCCATTATTTATAATAATAATGGAAGGTAAACCAAACTAGGAAATAATATTGGTCATTAAAAATTTCTCCAGTAGTAAACTTAAGTGGAATAGATTATACCAACTTGGTGAAAATTTTTATAGCTATGATTATGATTTTTTGGCCTTATACTAATACCATATTTATCTTTCCAATTAAATCAAATCCCCAAAGAGAGAATGGCCATGGTGAAATAATCGATTGTAGCTCATGATATGGAGAATGATTTAAAATTCCATATTTTTGACATTGAACACATAATTTAGCATGATCAATATATTATTTTTCCATTGTGGGATAATAATAACCTTTCTATAATAATTTTTAAGACATTGATTTTATGTTGAAATGGCCTTCAAAGTCACTATCATATATATCTATAAGTGTGGTTATTTCCTTATATTTGTTAATACATCAAAGTAACTTCCTATTGAAACTTATTTTTAACAAGGCATTCTAAATAATAACATAACGAAACACCTCTCTCTATAGTTTACACTTATCATTCTAGGTAAAATGATATTATATAAAGGCTCAGTATAGGAAATCATAAATATCATTGTACCATTCAATATTTTTTGCACTATGTGTGATTGTAAATTTTTTTAAAGCATCCATTTTATTTGGTGTAATTAAAGGTTGGCATAATTAACATATCATATAATTTATGTGTTAATCATTGATATTAATAGGAATTAATGACATCATACTAGACATTGCATCAACATGACATTTATCATTATGTGGGATACTTTTGATAGAAAATGTGTCAAATGTGTCTTTCAATATGTTTACCATTTATTTGTATGGAAATAAATGTTCTTATTTAGTATGGTAATGATTTTTAACTTGATTAAAACCATTTTATAATCACCATGAATATTAATATTCTTGACATGGAACTTTTGTGTAATATACAACCCAATCATCAAGGTTTCATATTCTACTATATTATTGGTGCATAAAAAAATTAGTCGATAAGATGACATGTATTCACCTTTAGGGTTGTGAAATATGATGCTTGAAACCACACCTATCATACATCTAGGTCTTTTAGAGAAGATATTTCATGTTTTATCTGATACATGATACATTTCATCCTCATCATGGAAATACTCATCCATGAAAAAAGTGTCTCATAATGGAACCACAACTAATTGATCACTTATAACTTGGCATTTTAATATTTTTTAAGATATGAAATTAAGATTAAATTATATTATTTACATCACCCATTTTGTTATTTGACTTGCTAGATAGGTTTATTTCATGAGAAACTTTGATGGGTCTTCCTTGACTATAACATAGACCTCATTATTAAGCATGTAGTGGCGTAATTTCTATGTAGAAAATACTAATGACAAACATATTTTTTCCATTATAGTATAATTGAATTTGAACCAATTGAAAAATAATAAAATAAATACCTTGTTCCCTATGATCATCATCATATTGTGCTAATAAGTCCCTTAAGGCCTCATGAGTTTCCAAATATAACGAAGAAAATGTTTATATGGTATTGGAGGCATCAACACTAGTGGATTTGATAAATATTATTTGATTCCATCAAAAAATTTATAGAACTCATCATCCCAAGAAAATTTTGTATCCTTATTTAGTAAATGCATAAAAGGTATTATTTTATTAGCCACTTAAGTAATAATACATCAAATTACCTAAATTCTACCCTATAAACATCGTAACTAATTTAAGTTAATTGGTGGTGGAATCTCAACAATAGTTTTTATTTTTCTAGATCAACTTCAATATCATGTTTAGAAATAATATAACCCAAGAGTTTTCCTAAATACACCCCAAAAACACACTTTTTTTATATTTAGCCACACATTAAACCTTATCAAATGTTCGAATATATGTCTTAGATATGTAACGTGATCTTGTTGGTGTTTGGATTTTGATAATAAATCATTGTCATAGTCTTCAAAATAATTATGTATAAAATTATGAAAATTAT
Source organism: Torreya grandis (assembly GCA_037957365.1). Taxonomy (NCBI): domain Eukaryota; kingdom Viridiplantae; phylum Streptophyta; class Pinopsida; order Cupressales; family Taxaceae; genus Torreya; species Torreya grandis. Next base: position 429,129 of record JARHVA010008042.1, on the reverse strand, counting down.
GTGTCATTTCCTTTTTATATGTATCTCCTTCATTATTTAGTCCAAAAGGCATGATAATATAAAAAATTGTTCTGCATAGTGTGGTGAATGATTTATTTTCTTGATATTTTGGGTTAATATTTATTTGAATATAACCAATGAAATCATCCATGAATGAAAATTTCTCATACCTAGCTAAAGAAATAATGATCATGTCCATGTTAGGTAGTGGGAATTCATCTTTTGGGGAAGATTTATTTAGATCATTAAAATTGGTTACAAAATTGAATGTCCCCATTAGGCTTAGTGATAGTAACTATACTAAAAACCTAATCATAATATGTAATATTTCAAATGAAGCCTGCATCTAAAAGTATTTGAATCTCATATTTTATAGGCAAGACTAATTTGGGATGCATCTTATGAATATTTTTCTTGATAGTATTTGCATATAGATATGGTAGTATAGTGTGCATTATCATTTATGGATCAATGTTAGGCATGTAAAAATAATCCCAATAAAATAATTTTAGATAATAATAGATAAATTGTCTATAAATTTTACCTTCATCCTTTTCAATCACTGCCACTAATAATACTAGTTGAGGATCTTGATCTATTCCATAATTATATTGTATAATTTATTTATTAAACAAGGTATGTCTATATGTAATAAAATTTTTAGTAATAATTTTTATATGCACATCATGTTGGATATTAGTATCATCATTCTCAACAAAGTAGGTATGAATATAGGTAGTATAAGGAAACTTATTCCTATGATATAAGGAAGGTAGATACTCATATGCCCTAACTACTATAACAAGGACTCAACATTGGATAACTCATCCAATGTACACATTTATGGGGAAGCATTTTAATCAATCATATTAGTGTTTACTAGTTGTAAATTAGAATAAATTTTGGGAATGTGTATGCATTTTATGCTAGCCTTGATGAAACAAAGGTGGCTATGAAGTTTTCATTTGTTAGCCACAAATTTTGATGAAATTCCCAATCCTTGTCAGTTTATATTATTTATAGTGAAAATAGGTTGGGTTATACCTTGTTCATTTTTCATAAACATTGTCCTTTGTATCCATATTTTAGTAAATATTTAGAGCTAAAATTAGTTTATGAGTGTGGCATGTATGTATGTGTTTATTAAATCATTTCACAATGTTTAAATGGATATGTATGCATTAAGAACATATAATTAAACTTTTTATGGATGAATTTTATTAATGAATTCAAAGTGGATGGAACCACTTACATTTCATGTATCCATAGTCACCCCAAAATTTTGTTGTAACTTAAATAATTTTAGATAATCTACCATAAAGTAGGTAAGGTATGGGGTCTCATAGTAATATGAAATGTTATCTACCCAAGACCTTTTATTAAATGTTTTCAAATCCCTTGATTCTCAAGATAGATGATTCTAAATCTTTAGTCTCAATTCCAAGTAAATAAAGGAAATATATGTTACAAATGTTGAGTCTTGAACCATTGTCCACAAGCACCCTTTGAAAAATTTTGTTGTAAACACTAAAAATTAACGAAAAAATCAATAACGTGTTGGGGGTGGTAAATAATCCTTTTCAAAATAAATATTTTTCTCATTCTATTTGATAGTTTTTATCATAGAGGCCACATATGGTGGTTAATGAGACTGGTTCAGATTTGAGTAAAATTGACACATAATAAAAGATTCGAATACACAAAATAATTAGAATAAGAAATTAATTCTCACACCATAATTCTTTTCTCTATATTTTCATTCAAGATTTTATAACTTTATAGGAAACTATAACTATAATCATGGAGATTATCTCTTCATCAATATCTCGTCCAAATCCCCATAAATACTTAATCTCCTATATATGTATTATTGTTGTAACTCAAAAATATATCTAACCAGATAATATATTCTAATTTATATTAATAATATTGTTGTAACAATATTAAGATAACTAATTACTAATAAAATATAACTAATAGTGAATTATTACTCTTGTAATTATTCATAAAAAATTACTATGAGGATTAACCATTTCCTAACATTCCCTGCTTATGACTTAATTGGTAATTTGTGTTTCATAAGACTTAATGAATGTAAATAAGGAACATATCAACTTATTATCAACCATTCACTGTCAAGAACCACCTCCATCAATAAAATCAATGTGGGAACTTTGAATAGGTACATCTGTCATCAACCACTAGCCATGTAAAGAGAACTACATCAACCAAATCTAGGAACTTACTAAAAGGAACCATCTGTTCAAATTTTACTCAGGTATCTCCTAAATACCTTTTTTATGCAATACACTATGTGGGAATATATAAATACACCTTTTATTCATCACACATACCAACAAGTACAAAAAATAGAAAATATATATGCACCACTATATCATAAGCACCCCTTCATTAGTGGCTAATGAGAGGCGTAGAAAGCCTCCATCATCTAGTGTCCTCCAACCTCCAATTTGTGAAACTTCTCACTCAACAAAGGTGTTGATGAAGCTCATTTTGATTTTTTAAATAATATAACCCCCCTTAATTTGGATATCATGTACAAGTGATAATACATCTATTATAATAAAGGGTTTGACTTTGATGACTGAATGACATAAAAAGACACTAAAAAACAAAAGATATATAGGTATTTTTATAAATAATGACACAAATAATAATCAAATCCAATTAAAGATTGGATTTGACAAACTAAATAACACTTTTGACATTTTGGACTCGACTCAATTTTTCTTTAATTTTTAATTTTTGACTTTGAAATTTTTTGACATACTTTACAAATGACTCCTTTAATAGAAAGAATATAAATCTAACACTGATAATAATTTTTGTTTGGGAGGATATTTAACAATTGAGACTCACTCTAACCTAATGCCATAAAACTAAAACTAATACCAAATTTATAATAATAAACATAGACCATTACAAACTTATACTAAAAAACCTTATTTTTAATATCTATAACTAGGAAAACATAAAGAAAAAATCTGACTATATAATCCTATGAAAATGAATCACTAGTCATGATTAGAGCATGTTTGAATAGATTTACACACCAATAATTTATATGCACATAACTAATAGATGGCAATATATGAGGCATCAAACTGACAAGACTATAAATTAAATGTTGAGAACCATAAGACCATGCCATTGTAGAGGTCATTGATTGACTGAAAAACATTTATGTCTTTGGATCTGTGCTATTTAGAAAAAAATAGAGATGATGCTAACAATACATAGAGGTATACATAAGAAACCAATGAGTGGTATAGTCAAATGATAAACTGACAATGCACAAAGAGAATGGTAGAGTTTGATGGTATTCACATAGGTATACAATTGCCTAGAATGCTTTGATGCTAAGCCATCATAGGTAATGGCATGTCTCCAAATCTAGTTTCTCCAAGTGTTAAGAGATCACCTTATATTGATCCTCACATAAATCTGATTAGAATTTCAAAAAGAGACTATATAGCTTGATGCATATATTTCCAAGTCTATTAACTACAATCTTTTCTAATATAAGCCTACAAATATTAATATTTAGATAAATATATCCAACTATGAATATCATTTTATGCACCTAAATGTGATTCTAGAGGAAAAATGGATAAATTGGGGGATATTTCTATAATTCTCTAATTGTAGAGATTTCCAAGGAATTAAAAATTCCTTCGAAATATCCTAGATATTGATCTCAATTGCTCAAAATTAAATTTTATCCATTGATCTTTCCCTCCATTTCCTATAAAACCAATCAAATGCCTCCATGAAAAATAAATTAAAAACTAGAAATCCATCTTGATAATTTTCATCCATAATCATCCATCTTGCATTCACATAGCCCTATCAAAATCATCATCCAATCAAGAAGCCATTGAAGCCATTAACAAACATAGTCAAGCAATCCAACATCCAACATAGTTTTCATCCAAAATCCATTTATAAATATTTAAGGGGAGTTATAAAAGGTAAAATGATGGTAAGGAATCTCATTATAGACCTCTTGTTATCTCTTTATCCTCTCTGTTTGATGTTGTTTATGTTTTGGGTTTTATTTACTAAAAATAGTAATATAGAGAGAATCAAAAATTTAGGCTACAATCATTACTCAGGGCAATAGCATAATGGTAACACCCTTTAAAAATTATATACCAAACTATAATTTCCATTGAACAATATCCTATTTTGATACCAAATAGTGAGACTGGATTAGATCTGAGTAAAATTGACACATAATAATAGAGTTGAATACACAAAATAATTAGAATAACAAATTAATTTTCACACCATAATTATTTTCTATATATTATTCATTTAGGATATTAAAAATTTATAATAAACTATTCCAATAATCAAGGAGATTATCTATCCATCAATATCTCACCTAAATCACTTTGAATACTCAATCTCCTATATATGTATTATTGTTGTAACACTACAATATATCTAACCAAATTATATATTCTAATCTATATTCATAATATTATTGTAACAATATTATGACAACTAATTAATAAAAAAATATAACTAATAGTGATATATTACTCTCTTAATTATTCACACAAATTAATGTGAGGACTAACCATTTCCTAACATTGGTTCCACATTACTTGCTAAGATAGTCATACATAATGCTTCCAAGAGAATATATTTGTATTGTGAATTTTTATGTAACAAATCTAAGAGATAAACCTTATCAATAGCATCCTTGGGTTGGGTTGTGATATTATATGCAGATGATACTTGTTTCATGCACTTGTTTTGAAGCTTGGTAGTGACAAGTAATAACTCATGGTAAACATTATGACAATAAGGGTATGCATAGATATAATTGTTCTAGTTTTTCTATGTTGTTGATCCCATTGTATTATATCTTTGATTGATTTATCCAGGTATGAAAGGTAGCAAGAAATGACTACCATCATGACTTGTATAAGGAAATAACTAGTAGATGTATACATGTTAAACATGATTAAATCCATTTTTATTAATTAATGCAAATCAGATTTAATATTTTTAAGAGTTCAAGAATTTTAAAAAAAAAAACACTAGAGCAAGCTATAATTTCAAAAGAATAATTAGAGGTTGGATTCACCAAATGTTTAAAAAAAATTATAAATAAGGGTGAGGGGAGAATACCTAATAAACTAAGGAAAATACTATTCTAGAAATTAGGCCACTTGAATAATCTAGATTCACATTATTTTGATACAACGTTGAATTATGAAAGTATCTTAAATATAGAAAGCATAAAGCCAAAAATTAATTTGATTTATTAAACATAAAAAATGAATAATATTAATCTTGTTCATTGATGTGAAGATAGATATAGGAAATGTATATGCAGAAGGAGACATGACGAGGTTTAGGTATGATTCATCAGATTCTAGAAATCAAATCTTTATCAACCCAAACACTATTATTAGAATATGGACACTAACATCAATGCTTATATACTAGTATCGACACTTATGTTCATATTGAAGTACAAGTAATTTTACGTAAATTCCAATTTTTATAATTAGTCTTATTGTCTCTTTGTAAATTATCTATCTTGATCACATGCACAGGTTCTTAATATCAATGTGTAACTCAAAACCCTAGGTCCTTAAATTAGGGCATGTGATATTGTAAAAAAATATTTAGTGGTCTCAAGTGATTTCAATCTAACATAAAAAACCCCCTATATCAATGATTACTACCTACATATCCATATAATTTGAAGAGGGCCTCAAATTGATGTAGTTATACCCTTTATATGGGATTGTGTGTGAACAATGGTGTAATATGATATATGTGAGTGCATGTAATGATCTAGATTGAAACTTGAAAAATAATACTCATGGGATGTTATTTGAATGATTCATACCTATAATAAGATTTATCTTATTAATGGCATAGATAAATGGAAGAATAGATTAGTAAATATTAGTTTTGTAAATGATTAAGTGATCTTGACAGGTGTTTATTTAGTAGTTACTAGATGATCTAAATGAGTGGGATTTATTTTGTATATATACTACACATTTTGAAAATATCTCGTAGGAAGGTTAATTAAGAAAAATATACCAACCCATACTTAGTGAAATATTTTTCAAATTTGAGTGTTTCTAAGATATGTACTCTAACATTATACCTAGGACACTAGTATTGATGTTAATGTCCTAGTCTAGATAGTAGTGTTTTGGAGTATAGAAATTTTCTAAAGATGTGTAACTGATAGTGTAATATGCTTATCAAGTCTTAATCATAATAAGGGTTATAGGAGATTTTTGTAATCATAATATCATATTCAAACTATAAGATAAACATTTAGGCATAATAAGATGGAAAATATGATCATTTTAGCTGTGAGGAGGTCATGAACTAAAGGGCTGAGCCATGGATGATATTTTACAGGTGTATAAGACTAGTTTAGCATATAAAATCGAAATTTATCATCTACACCCAAACTAGTGGTTCGCCTATCCATGCATGTTTCACATATAAAAGTTTTAATATATGTGTTAATGAACACTTAACTTCATTCATCATGAACTATTATATGGGTCTCAACTTCATGTTATGATCTTTGGAATATTCATTATCATCCATAAACTTATTCATGGTTATGAAAAAACTTATTGTTATCAATATAGATTCACCCTTTAGGTAAAGGTGTTTCAAACTTGCCTCATCTCGCTAATACAATAGGATCACCTCTAGGTGTGAGTAGCCTAGTTGATGAGGTGAACCTTTAGTTTTGGGGATATCTTCCTTGATGCATCACTTATGGGATATATTCTTAAAACCTACTAACTTTTTGATGAAAAGGGATAAAGAGATGCATGAAAAAAAAACTTAAGCTAAGGGAGGTGATGCACCAATAATGTTTTGTCCACTCTAACTAACCCTTCAACAACTCTTGTGAATTAGACAAGGACTAGTGATTAGATTAATCTCTCCTAGAGATTTTGAAGAATCAATAATTCACATGGAGGTTATGTTAAATGGATATAACTTGAAGATGATGAATGGAAGGTCTATTTTAGACACTACTAGCCATATTTTACTTGGAGCATAATCACCAACACTTTAACACACGATATGACCTATTTAGACAATCTCTTAGCAACTAGGTGAGAAAAAGGACCTAAAAAAGAAGATGAAACTCAATCACTTGGGAAAATAAATAAGTATTAACAAACTAAACTAGTAAGATAATATGAACTAGTCCTTATATTCATTCAAAGGTTTACAAGGTATAAATTGGGCATAGTTTATTCATACTTAGTCAAGGGATACATATAGTGGCATTTTATCCTCAATTTATAGAACAATAGAGGGGAAGGAAGGAATAATATTTCATGAAAGAGTGGAGAAGAAACCATGATAATCTTAATTAACTCAATAATTAGTTATAACCATGATTAAGGACTAGTAATAGCTCCACAATTCTCCATATGTATTATTTTGACTTCATAATGGCCTTCCATGAGAGTATGGCATAGGAAATGGTCTATTGGAGGCTCCTTCAATTTTGGTTCATCCCATTAAAAGTCTAATCATGCTAACCTAGTCAACTACCTCTCTTTATGATAGTTACAAAGGTAGAAATGTGGTCCATCTTGGTCTCCATGAAGCACCTCTCTCTTGCATGTCAATAAAGCTTGAAAAACTATCCCATCCTCCATAATGGACATGGAATGTGTCTTCTCTAATCCATGAATTAGTTACAAGGATTTTTATGACCCAAAATTTACTCTCTAGTATCCCTCTATGTAAATAGGCATCTCCTTTAGATGACCAAATAGGCCTGTTAGGTAACTAGGCCTAATCACTCAGTGATAGGTATTTGGATGGCCATGAGACTTACATAAAACCTTAATAAAATTTAAGTGATTATGTTTCAATTATAATCAATAATTTCACACCATGGCATATGACTTTGAAATAGTACACACCTGCAACTCTTTCTAATTTAGGTGACTAGGTCACCTCTCACTAGCACTTCTATATTGGATATTTAGTGCAGGAATGTAGGATCATTTCCAAGAGGAATTTGAAGTTGTTTAAGATATTATATGGTGGAATACAATTGAAACTATCTTCCTAAATGATCTAAACTTTTCATCAAGCTTTACACCTTGAAATCATCATTAAACATTGAAAAAAATAGGGTCCTAGTGTATCTATACAAATTTCCATATAAACCAATGGCCTAACTAGGACCATTTTAGAGCTTAAAATTTTATTTAGGTGACATAAATACCAATTCAATGCATTTGGATGCATTTCTTTCCATTTTTCCTTGATCAAGTTCTTATCTAGGTTTTGATAGGTTTAGAGACTCCACTAGTCTTAACAAAGGTTTTTAGAGTTAGGAGGCCTAACCCACAAATAATTGATAAGAGAATTAATTAAAAAACCCCTATATTATTTTAAATGATACTCAATCCCATGGAACTTCTCCTTCAAGTACCAAACAAAACTATGTCCTCTTCGAGCTCCAAAATAGTGTAAAATAGTGTTTTTGAGGTGGTTGGGTTATTAACAATTATTAAGATATCTAGGGTGTTTAATGAGGGAAAAAATATTAGGAATATTAAGTAGATATCCAAATATACCTTTTTTGATGATCTTAGATCCCCATGTAACATCTATGTATAGTTGTGAGCATATAAGATGACTAAAGTTAACTGCCCAGCCTAATTGAGAGCTTGAGAGAGGTGAATTTGCTTGAGGAGGTGTGAAAGAGTTTGGGATTTGGTTATAAAAAATCATACCATTATATTCCACCCAAATTTATGAATTCATATGGTTCATTTTCTTGGTCAATCCTTAAAAATCTCTACATACCTCTCATACACTTACCTAGGGCTTGTAGGATTCATGACACAGTTGACCCTATAGGTTTATAAGTGTATCTTATTTCCATATTTTTTGAGTTTAAAACCCATGTAATAACCTTGTGACATTTCCATCATCCTCCTCTAGTTTTTTCAACATAAAATAACCCCCAAACATGCAAATGTCCTTCATTTACCATGTGCAAGCCTATATATGCCCATTCAGGCCTACTAGGCCTAATTATCCTATCAAGGCTCTTAAATTTATTGCAAAGGGCCATATCATTAAATTTAGATTGATAAATCTTATAAAAAAGTCAAGAGTCCTTTTTTTAACTCTTACATTTCACCTCTATGCATGATTCCTCACACTTTCACTGTCCTACTTAAGATCCTACTTATAGGTGCTCAAATATGTCTGAATGAGACATACATACATACTCCTTTATTAGTTTGTATTTTGAGACGTAATTGAGTGGTAAATCATGAAAAATAGGATATTAATCCTTGTCTAGGTCGTTTTAACCTTTTTTCAATTGCACTCATGTTGCAGTCACCTTACTTTCCTAAGACTCTGCCTACAGATAACTATTGTACATTCTTGATTGTATGAAAGGTGAGGGGTGAGGTTTATTATTTAAATTGTCTTAAACATAATTTTTGACTTATTTTATCATGTTACCATTTTTATATTTTCCCTCTTATACCTTTTCTCACCCTAAAACATGGCTTATTTGCTCAACATGCTCTCCATCTATAGTTAGGCTTGTAGATGTTCAAGTCTGGGCTCTTGACTATGAGAGATGAAAATTGAGGTTTACTTATGAATTTAATATAGTTTTTATTACTTAGGATATTAAATTTCTTATCCCTTCCTTTATACCTTCTTAATGTCATCACACCACCAATGTTTCTTCAACTTTCTAGCCACAATCTTGTGTGTATTAAAACTTTGATTGAGTTTGTCCTCTTAGGAAAGCGTGATCTCTTAACTCTAATCCTTCATTTATCATTATTATTAATATATAACTATGACTAAAATAAGTACCTAAACACTTCTAGTTTCCAATTTCATAGTCAAATTTCCTTTTCTTACCCAAAAAGGATTGTAGGGGCTCAAAAGAGAGCAAATCTCTCTTTAGGGCTGAGCATGAGCTATGATTATGAGGTAGTGAGGATCACGAAGACAATTTTATATAGTATTTCCATGAGATGAAAAACATGCATGAATTAATATAACCTGATGGTTCTATATATCCATCACAATGACACCCTACTCACACTTTCAAAGGAGATCACACTACATGCATGGTAGTCACATTGGAATAGGACTTTGAAGGAGTTTATTGATCATTTGGTGGCTCAGCTATGCTTGGGAGGAAAATAATACTTGAATGGTTCCAATAAACCCATCATATAACCTAAAACCACTACTCACTTCTATATTTATGCATTGAAGGCCCTTCATCATCAATAAACTACTACTTACAACCTGTAACTTGTGTTAACATGAAGGTCCCTTACTCTTATGATATGACACATATAAAATAGTGGTGAGAAGTAAAGTGACAATACCTTGAATAATTATATAAGAAATATATAACCACCATTTCCACTAACCAAGTCATAATTAAACTAAAACCATTCAAATATTGAACTTGTGTAGATGCAAAAGACAACTGTGGCTACTTGGGTTCTTAACATTTGTTCATAAAGCATGGGGGATCAATCTAGAAACTAATGCCAAGGATTGGAAGGCATTATAACCATTTCCACTATAAAATATCTCAAGTCATCATTTTATCTCTCCTATATGGACTGAGCATAAACTTGAATGGCTATCCAAGGTTGTTAAGAAGAGTGATGGAGAGAAGGGGCCAATTTTTTACTTCTTTGACTCTAAAACTCATGAATTTTATTATATGATGACTACAATGATTTACCATAGAGATACCTAACCTCTTCAGACCTTGAATATATTGTACAGGTCTGTACAAGCCTAAAAACACTTGTAAAACACCACTTTCTTGTATTTTCTTAGGTTTGGGATCTTGAAATGCTATTGGTGGGTAGGAGGGAAATTAGGAGTAAAAATAAAATTTTAAAACTAAGTGGTATGGGTGGAGGGAAGTTTAAAGGTATTTTTCAAGCATGTAGGGCCCTTTGACATTTGACCCTTAGAGAGACCTCTTTTTCACAGAAAACCACTTTGTCATGGAATGATTATAAAACCCATTAAGATTCCTAATTCAATGTGACATCAAAACATATCTTCTTTAAAATTTTATAATGTGGAGGTTGACTCGTATGACATGTTGGAAGCGGCATTGATGCCTTGGAGGGCTAATTAGAGCTTGAAATAAGCTTGAAAAAGTATACCATGGAAGGCAACCTTTGGATATAGCTTTAGACCTTATGTTTAGACCTAAAAAAGACTTGGACACACTTATCATTTTGTTAACAAGGTCTCTCCTTAATAAATGGCTTAAAAAAGCAAAAATACTATGAGAAATAGAAACCTTAACTTCTTCAAATACCTTAATTTCTACTAAATCACCTTAACTTTGTCAAATAGGGTTTATACTTTTATCTAGGATTCAAAAGTCACTTGGCATGCCTCCACTAACCAAAATACCACCATGAAAACTTAACACATCATCCAAATACACAAAACAAACTATCTTATGATGATCCCTTAAGAAATTTCTAGCACATATTATGACATATTAAAGAATGCCTAAAGGCTTAAAATGAGACCAAAAGAGGACATCACAAGGCATGTAGACTACCATGTATAAGATTTGAGGGGTATCACGAGAAATTTTTGGACTATAAGGGTTGAGATTTGACCTAGGTGGCCAAATTATCAACATTTTTGGTGACTCATAGGGGTTGAATAGCTTACTAGTCAAGAGAACCAACTATCTCATCCTTTGAATAGGGTGTTTCACACATGATATTCATGACCCAACTAATTTTATTCTTCTTTTTAAGATGACAAAAATCCTAACATCTTATAAAATTTTTAGGACTGTAATAGCCTGACCACACACACAAAGACAACACACAAACAAGAAATAAGTAAACACACATGTGATGATAAACACTTATTGAAATCAAGACAAAACTACCTACTATAAACAACTAACCTAAACATAACTTTTTTCTCATCTAGGATCAAATGGGAAGTTTATTTGATCATCATGGCACCATTAGATTAGATTTTCATGTGTTGATTGAAGTCCAATCAGGTATTGCTCATGGAATGAGAACCTCCAATTGTATCTAGAGATGTTGGCATGCTCATAGCCTCTTAGAATATCAATTAGACCTTCTTAGTTCATTCTCAAGTACATAGGTTGGCTATGTGAATCAAATACCTAGTCATATTCATTTCAAACTTGTTTAATTTACATTACCAATCTCATTTCTACTACATCCATAGGTTGCTCCTGATCAACCTAAACAATCTAAGATAGATCTTGTGGAATGTTTGAAGGGCTGATTTTAAAGATAGATAAATCTTTATTTTTGAAAACTTGAGACCAAAGAAGTTTAATTTCATTCCCCAAGAGTGAAGAGACACCTACAAATGGAATGAGAGGTTGATATCCTTGTTTAAAGACCTCAAACAAGTCACCTTCAAATGAAATAACCTCTTGGAATGGCATGCTTGTAGAGCTACCTACCTCTTGTTGGTTAAACTACCTTCTTCAATATAAATTGTACCATGACATGTCTTTATAAAAATTAACCCGATCTTATGATCTCAAACAAGTCTTTTAATTAATCCTCACAAAGTTCTAATTTGCTTGGACTTTCTTCAAGCTTGATAGGAGCTGATGTAGAAGTAGGCATAACACAACTTGAGAAGGATTTGGAAACTATACCTCCTTAACCATGCTAATGGAACTCTAAACAACTTTTTTCCACCTTTGATAGATCATTAGAAGATCCCTCATCCACCATAACATCTTAATAAACTTATATCTCATCAAAGTCACCTTCTTCATCAATTTCATAAGCTAGTTTGTATCTTTCTTGACCCACTAAAACCTCTTGAGGGATGTCTATTTGTTTTTAAACTACTAAAAATTATAAAAATACCCCATTTAAATAATATTTAGGATTATCATGAAAGGGATCAGTTTTCATGTCATCAAAGAGATCCTAAACATCACATTATTCTTAGATAACTAATATGTTCTCCTCTTGTGACTCACCTTGCTCTTGAAGTTTATCTTCTTCCACATCCATAAAGGATGATATGTAATTATATTCACTAATAGATATCCCAATATAAATCTATTCTTCTAACTCACCTGAATCACCTAGCTCAACTACTACTACAGCTTGACTTTCTTCACTCACCTCCCATAGGACATGTTCTTTATCAAGGAGGTTGAAGGTGGGAGGGTGATGGATGTATGCATGAGTTGGATTGGGAGTCAAGGCATAACCTTTATTGCTTTGAAAACCTTCTTGGATAGACCTCTAACATGGGAAAGATTTGGGTTCTTGGGGAGGATGGAATGAGGTTTGACTAGGCTCAAGATTTTTGTTTTTACTTCAATTTCTTGGTATTGGCTCCCTTCCTCTTGATTCTCCTAAGACTTCACTACTTGGTTCCAAGTTGGGATTTTGACACTAGAAACATGTGTTGAAATTTTAGGGATGGATAAAAGGTTGGTAAAGATCTCCAACACCTTATCTTGAGATTTTACTTCTCTTGTTAATGCTATTGACTAAGATAAATTTTTTTTTGCAAGTTATATTTCTCTAGTTAGGTGACCTTCAAAATCAAGTCTCATCTAATCATAAAGATCTTTAGTCTAATTAAGAAGGGAATGGATCTATGAAGTCTTATTTGAATCATGATATTCAGTCCTCTCAATAAATACATCTTCCCTCTTTTTCATGGTGTCTTGAATAGACTCCTAAGCAAGGAAATCTTGAGAAACTTGTAGGGAACTTGGAATGTTTTGAAACTCATCTGACTTAGTCTTTTGAGGAAGGATGCGTTTATCAAAAGAAATGATGATATAGAATATGGAAGGGAATATGAGGTTGATAATGTTAGATCTACTACCCCTCATGAACTAATAGATTAGATGCTATACTTAAAATTAGACCACCTATGTCTAACATCTCACCAATGAGTTTTGAATGATTAGACCTCATAATAGATACCCACTCTTTCTTAATTTATTGAAATGAGTCTCTCACATTCCTAATGAGATGATTAGGTACCTCTTGACCAAACCCTTTTTGTGTATAAATCCCAACCATATATCTATCATAACCTAAGAGATTTTTCTTAAGGCTTGAGATGGTCTAATTTGGAACATGGCTATGTTGACTAGGAGCATCAAGATCTTGCCAAAACTGATCAAGAGGATAGGTAAGATACCAAGGAAGTGGAATTAGGATGGGAAGTATCATATAGGACTAATAAAAATTATGAGGGGGTTTAACATAAGACTTGTAAGGGTCAACATACTACTGGTGATAAGGAACATAGGGCTAGTATGGACCATGATATGGCTAATAAGGTTCATCATAGGGATCATAAGTATAATATAACAACTATTTTCATATCTAGCCATTAGACATCATGAGGCAAATGAATAAAAAAGTGAACTATCAATAACAAACTATTCTTACCCTTAGATGAAGACCTTATGATGCCCTTTAGCATGAAATTTGTTATTCTACCACCAAAATGCTTATAGCTCCTTGAGGTCACCGAATGATGAGAGTGAGTTCTCTAACCTCCTTAAAATATGGTCCCACTAGGCATGCTAGAAAATTTTATTAGTCTATATTTCACCCTTGAGGTAGATTTGTTTTAAACATACCTCATCTAGCTGATACAATGGGATTCACCTCTAGGTGTGGGTAGCCTTGTTGATGAGGTAAACCTCTAATTTTGGGGCTAGTTTCCCTGATATATCACTTATTATCTCTATTCATAAAACCTACTAACTTTATGATAAAAAGGAATAAATAAATGTATGAAACAAAACCTAATCTAAGGGAGGTGATGTACCAATAATGTTTTGTCCACTCTAACTAACCCTTCAACATCACTTGTGAATCATCTAAGGACAAATGATTAATTTAATCTCTTATATATTCCTAAGCATCAATACTTCACATAGAAGCTATGTTAAGTGGTTACAACATGAAGATGATGAGTTAAAGGTCTATTTTAGAAATTGCTAATCAGATTCTACTCCAAGCCCAATCACCAACACTTTAACACACCATATGACCTATTTAGATAATTTCCTAGCAACTAGCTGAGAACAAGGACATGTAAAAGAATATGAAGCTCAATAACCTATGAAAATAAACAAGTATGAACACACTAATATAGAAATAGAATATGAACTAGTCCTTATATTCATTTAAAGGTTTACAAGGTATAACTTGGGCAAAGTTTGTTCATACCCTGTTAAGGGATGCATACAATAGAATTTTAGCCTCAATTTATAAAATAATAGAGGGGAAGAGAGGAATAATATGGCATAGAATTGTGGATAAGTGGCCATAATGATCCTCATTTACTCAATAATTAGTTATGATGATGAGCAAGGACTAATAACAACTCCATGATTCCCCATATGCATTGCCTTAACTTTATAATGGCCTTTTATGAGAGTATAGCATAGGAAATGGTCTAATGGAGGCTCATTAAATTTTGGTTAAACCCATTAAAAGTGTGAACACAAAAACATTGTAAAATACCTCTCCTTTTTATAGTAACAAAGATATAAATGTGGTCCATCTTGGCCTCTATGAAGCATTAAGTAGCCTACCTATCTCTTGTATGTCAATAAGGCTTGAAAAACTAACCCATCCTCAATAATGGAAATGAAATGTGTTTTATAACCTTCATGAAGGATTTTAAATTATTTTTATGACCCTAAATTTACTCTCTTATCATCCCTCTATGCCAATAGGCATCTCCCTTAGTTGACCAAATAGGCTAATTAGGAAACTAAGCCTAGTCACTCTGTGCTAGCTACTTGGATGACCATGATACTTGCATATAATATTAATAATAGGTAAGTGAGTATGTTTTAGGTATAAAAAATCATTTCACACCATAACATATGCCTTTAAAATAGTGCACACCTTCAACTCTTTCTCATTTAGGTGATTAGGTTACCTCTCAATAGCAATTCTAGATTGTCTCTTTACTGCAGGCCTATAAGAGAATTTACATGAGGAATTAAGAGTGTTTTTTTATCATAGAGGTGAAATAAAATTTAAAATATCGTCTTTAATGATTTGTAACTATTCATCAAGATCTGTACCTTGAAATCATCATTAAACCTTACAAAAGATAGGGTTCTAGTGCATCTATGCAGCTATTTATACAAACCAATGGCATAAATAAGACCCTCTTAGAGTGTATAATGTGATTCAATTGTCTTCAAGAAAAATTAAATGAATTTGGATTTGTTTCCCTCTAGTTTTCCTCCATTGGGTTCTTATCTAGGTTTCGATAGGGTTTAGATGCTCCACTAGTATTAATAACTATTCATAGAGTTAGGAGGCCTAACCCTTAAAAAATTCCATGAAGACTCAAAAATAAACCCCCTTTATCATATCAAAATTCCACTTAGTCCCATGGAACTTATTTTTCAATTACCAAGAAAAATTATGTCCTCTTTGAGCTCCAAAATAGTGTAAAATAGTGTTTCTGAGGTGGTTGGGTTATTAACAATGATTCATAGAGTTTGGGGGTTTAATGAGGGAAAAAATACCAGGATTCTTAGGTAAATATCCCCCTCCACTTTTTATTATTATATTAAATCCCCATATAGCATATTCATTTATTTTTGAGCATAAAAAGATTACTAAAGTTGATTTCCTAACATAATTGAGAGCTTGAGAGAGGTGTATTTGCTTAAGGAGGTGTGAAAGAGTTTGGGTTTTGGTTACAACACCTCCTATGGGTTTGTGCCACCAAAATTTAATAATTTGCATGGTATATAATTTTAACTTTATTTGTAAAATTTTCAAACTCTTTGCATACCTCTCTTACTCTTGTCTAGGGTTTGTATGCTTCATGGCACAATTAACCCTATAGTATATAAGTGTATCTTATTTCCATATTTTATAAGTTTAAAACCCATAAAATTACCTTATAAACATTTACATAACCCTCATCTAGTGTTTTACAACCTAAAACACCCCCAAACATGAGAATGTCCTTCATTTCCCATGTGTAGGCATGTACATGCCTATTCAGGCCTACTGAGCCTAATTATCCTATCAAGGCTCTTCACTTTGTTGTAGAGGGATAGAAAATTAAATTGAGACTAGTAAATCTTATAAAACAAGTTAATATAACCCTTTTATTACTCTTGCATTTCACCTTTATGCATGGTTCTTCACACTTTTTCTCTCCTACTTAAGATCATGCATGTAAGTGCTCAAATTTACCTAAATGAGACATAAATACATCCTCATTTATTTGTTTGAATTTTTATAATTCATTGAGTGGTGAAATATATTATTTTAATCCTTTTCCATTCCTTCTAAACCTTTTTTCAAGTGCACTCATAGTTCAATCACCTTACTTTCCTAAGACTCTACCTATAGGTAACTATTGTGCATTCTTGACTATGTATGAAAGGTGAGGGATGAGGTTTATTACTAAAATGAGTCTTCCACAAACATTTTTTAATTTTTTTTATAATTTTATCATGTTTATATTTTTCATATTATACCTTTTCTCACCCTAACATAGGACTTATTTGCTCAACTTGCTCTACATCTATAATCAGGCTTGTAGATGTTCAAGTCTAGGCTCTTGATTATGAGAGAGATGAAAATTGAGGTTTCCTTCTTCATGGAATATAGGGTTTATTTTTTATTATCTTCAATGTCTTCTCCCCCCATCTTTACCTTCTTAATCTCATCATACCATCAATTTTCTTCAACTCTACAGTTATAGTCATATGTGTATTGATACTTTGACTGAGTTTGTCCTCTTAGGATGGTCTGATCTCTTGACTCTGATCCTTCATTTCACATGATTTTTCATATATCCATATGAATCCATAGATTACCTCAACACCTCTAGTGTTCAATTTCATAGTTATAGTTCTTCTGCTTGCCCAAAAAGGCCTATAAGGGTTCAAAACATAGTAAGTCTCTCTCTAGGGCTAAACATGAATTGTGAGTATGAGGCAATGAGGAACATGTAGACAATGTTATATATTATGACCATGATATGAAACCCATTAATTATTTAATATAACTTTATGGTTATCTAAAACCATCATAATGACACTATGCTCACACTTGCAAAGAAGATCACACTATATGCATGATAATCACATTAAAACAAGAATTTAAAGGAGTTGTTTGATCATTTGGTGGATTATCTATGATTGAGAGGAAAATAATACCTAAATGGTTCCAATAAATCCATAATACAACCTAAAACCACTACTCACATTCATATTTATGCATTGAAGGCTCTTCATCATCAAGAAACTACTAGCTACAACCTGTAACTTATGCCAACACGAAGGTTCCTTACTCTTATGAGCTCACAAATGTGAAATAGTGGTGATAAGCGAATTGGAATGACCTTTAAGACTTATTTAATACATTTATAACCACCATTTACACCAACCAAGTTATAAATACATGAAAACTATTCAAATATTAACCCTGTATAGATGTATAAGACAACTTTGGTTGCTTGGGTTCTTAATGTTTATTTATAAAGCATGGGACACCAATCAAGAAACTAATTCCAAGGATTGGAAGGAAATTATACCCCCTTCCTTTGTACAAGATATCAAGTCATAACTTTCTCTCTCTTATATAGACAAGTCATAAACTTGAATGGTTATCCAAGGCTTTTAAGAAGAGTGATGGAAATAAGGGTTTGATTTTGACTTCTTTGACTTTGAAACTTATGGATTCTCTTATTTGATGACTAAAATGAGTTCCCCTTGGATATACCTAACCTTCTCTAACCTTGACCATACTACACAAGTCTGTACGAGCCTAAAAACACCTACAAAACACCACTTTCATAGATTTTCTTAGGTTTGGGATCTTGAAATGCTATTGGTGGGTAGGAGGATAGAAATGAGGAATACAAATAATGTTTTCAAACTAGGTGGTATGTGTGGAGGGAATTTTAAATGTATTTTTCAAGAATGTGGGGCCCTTTTATGATGAATAAATTACATTTGACCCTAAATAAACCTATTTTGTACACAAGACCACTTTGTCATGACTTGGAATGACTATGAGACCCCTGAATACTCATAATTAAATGTGACATCAAAATGTGTCTTCTTTAAAAGTTTATAATGTGGAGATTGACTCATTTGACATGTCTGAAGGGGAATTAATGGCTTGGAGGGCTAATTAGAGATTGAAACAGGCTTGAATAAGTAAATCATGGAAGGCAACCTTGGATACAACTTTAGACCTTATGTCAATACTTAAACAAGACTTGGACACCCTTTCCATATTGTTAGCAATGTCTCTCCTTAAGAAGTGGATAAAATAGACACAAATACTATGAGAACTAGAAACCTTAATTTCTCCAAATCCCTTAGTTTCTACTAAATCACCTTAGCTTTATCAAACAAGGTTTAGACCATGATCTAATATTCAAAAGTCACTTGACATCCCTCCACTCAAAAAAGGACCACAATTATAACTTAGCACATCATCCAAAGACTCAAAATAGGCTATCATATGATGACCCCTTAAGAAATGTATAACACATACTATGACACCTTAAACAATGCTAAAAGGCTTGAAATGATACCAAAAGAGGACATCAAAAGGCATGTAGATCATCATATATAATCTTGGAGGGGTCTCATGAGAAATTTTTGGACTATAGGGGTTGAAATTTGGCCTAGGGGGCCAAATTATCAACACTTGTTCTTATAGTTTCTCTCCTTTTCCACCCTGTTCATGTTATTTACTTTATTTTGGATTGATTATATAAACAAGAAAAAAATTAAATATTTATATTGTCTAATATATATCTAAATTAAGAAAATATAAATGCTAATAACATATGTTTAATTACACTTACTATTTATGAAATGTAATAACATGACTAAGGTACTTAGATTTTTACTAATATGTTCTAGTCTAAGACTATGTGTAAGTGCAAGAGAATATTAAAAATTTATTTGGAGTTGCTTAGCTCAGAAAAACTACCATATGGACCTATTTAGATAAGTTAGTAAGAATATGGATGCCTATGATAAAAAAAGGCATCTAAAGCCTAATAAAAATGTCTTGAAAACATATGCCTCACTATTTTGGCATAGATCATTGTGCATGTTTGCAAACCATATTCCTATGTGATATCAGAAGATCCATATGTGTGAAAGTCCAAAAAACTTGTCTCCTTTACATCAAAACCCTAGTTCCACTTTTGACACTAGATTTAGGCCTACAAAAGGGGAAGAAAGATGGGTTGAGCTAACCCCAACCATCCCTCACTTAGCAATGCTTACATATCAATTTTTTTGAAGATGGTTCAAACTGTATGTATCTCTCTTGATTAGGTGAATGTGTATAATGGTGTTACTTTAATATTGATACAACCTATGATCTATCTTTTGACACTTGACAATGGAAAAATTAACTTAGCTTAAGTGATTTAGAATTGGTTATGGATTTCTCCTTGTGATTGGATTTTGATTTGAGATATTTAGGGTAGTTTTTCTCTATGTGAAAGTGATATAATAAGTTTGCTTATTACTTGATTAACATATGCTAGATTTGTAAATAGGCTTAGACCTATTTTACATTATTAGAGGAAACTTTGGGTAACTTATAATGCAATCAATATTTAGAACATACAAGCCAATCCAAAAAGATGATTTAAATTTTGAAAATGACCATTTCTTAGCCCATGGATGAGTCTAGTGGAGGTGAATAATTTTTAAAATATATAAGTATCTAATTATGGCCATAAGTGTCTAGAAAGACTAGAAAAATGATTTGAGTAGTAAGAGATAATAAGCTTATTGTCAATTGAGAGTGTTCCCTTAAGATAAAGTGTGATGTTTCTCACTCCTTATAAAACTTGGAATATATCCTAAGTGTTAGTTAATTTGTAAGGGAGAGAATCTCTAGAGAGCATTTGTTCCCTTGGTGCTCTCACTAAAATTTGTTTTGAAACCTACTAACTATTGATTCTAGCAATGAAAAGGTGAAAAAGACACTATTTAAAATGAAATTGAAAGGAAAATTGGGAATGAAGGTGATTTACCAAGATTTTATGACCACTTATGCTTGAAATAGACACTCTTATGAAATGGAGAAGCTTGTACACATTCTCTACCCTCCATGAATGACTTATAAAATAGTGTTTTAGAAGAAGGACTTGACAAACTCAGCTTTAACAAGGAAGGAATGTAAATAAAATGAATTCACATAAAATTCCTAAATTATATTTGATCTTGACACTTAATATGAATTTTAGAACATAAAATATCTTAATTTAAGGTATAAAAACTAGACAATATCATAGGAAAACAAATGCTTCTTAATGTTATATCAATGGCAAACACATACACTTCACCAAAAACCTGAAAATGGAGGAACAAAGCTTCTTATTTATCTCAAAAGGTGAGTAAAAATTTTGGAAGCCTTTCATAGCAACCAAAATCAAAAAGTTATGATTAAAATTCTATAAAATGCGTACAAATAGAAAGTAAAAATGATGGGAGACAAAGAAACCCCAAAATAGAGGACTTCAAACTTGGTCTCCTTCCTCCTTAGGTGTTACGTAGGACTTCTTCAATCCTTTTAAAAATTTAAATTTTTTATAGGGGTGTATAAGAGAGATTGGAATGAGTTTAGGATGTTTGATAATGTCTTATTCATTATTGTTCAAGCCTTGACCACTTGGAGAGTGCATATATCCATGCTAGATCCCCTATTTACTAGTTCTCATGTCTTTATTGAAGAATTGGTCTTCCCCCTTGAGAATATGACTTAAATTCCTCCTTTAATATTCATTTTAATATTATTATATGACACTAATGAGGTCTTTCTATGATCCATGGGTCTTTAGAAGCTCTTAAGTCCAAGTTTGACTCCTTCAACACACTAGGCATAAGAAGGAGAGAATGTGTAGTCTCAAGACCTTTTCCCAACTCATTCCAATTGATCCTTGAATTTTTATAATCTTATATGTCATTTATATAATGTGTATTATCATTTTAAATGTTTATTAGAATCATTATACATTGATTTAGTGTTTTGACTCCTTAGAAAGCTCTTCTTCATCATGATGTAGAAGGGAAAAGTGGAGTTTTTCCTCAAGACTACAAATTAACTCCATTAATGGTATTTATATAGCATAATAGAACTATAAAATGAAATTTAAAGACAAAAAACTCAAAAATACTTGGTTTTGCACCAAAACATTGAATTTCATCTCAAATCCTTGTAGCCCTAAGAACATATAAAGCTCATTGTATGGAATAATATGGAGATGACAATGGGAAAATGAGAGTATTTTAAGATACCCATTAAGTTATTATATCTTCAAAAAAAAAAATTGTGATCATATTTTGAGTGTAAGTGTAATTTTTAGCTCATTCTCTCTCCTAAGTTAGCCCTATTAGCCCTCCTAGGGCTAGAAAGTAAAAATATTTCTCCTGAGAGATAACACACATGTGAAACTATATAAAAGTGTTTGATTAACTTTTAAAATAATATAATAAACCTCCATATCAATTTTTAGGTATTGAGACCCTGTGGAAGTGTGTAAATAAAGAAACCACCTTATCACCTAGTCTTATTTTGAGCCTATTTGGGACTACCTTGGAAAATAAGCCTAGTTTGACCACATCCAGAGTCTTAATTGAATTTTTTTGAGCTTTAATATTTATTAAAACTCAAAAATGACCTCATACCATGATTTGGAAGTTATCCCCTTCATATAACACCTAAAACCCACCAAAAATCATGAAAATAGGGTATTTGTAGCAATTTTTACAAGTGACATCAGCATAAAACTATGTTTGGATAACCTCCTTGGAGTAATAAAAAACATAAAATATTTTTAAATATAAAAATATGGCATTAAATGTGCATTTGAGGTCTATTTCCCTTGAGTGGTCACAATCAGGGTTTTAGAAGGGTTTAAGACCTATTTGGGGTCTTAAGGTTTATTCATAAAAAAAATAAATCCAAATGACATAATTAAACTTTGAAAACCTTATTTATTAACCTAATAAACTATATTAAATGGATCATGTCCCCATGTAAAGTGAGAGATATGGTATGAGTATGTAAAGTTATTCCTTGGGTGGCTTGTTTAGCATTCTTGAGACTCAAGAGAGGTTAAATATGAGTTTTGTGACCAAAAAGTCATTTAAACTATTGGGAGGATTTAATAGACATTAAAAAAAATCCTCTCCATTATTATAAATTCTCTATAATTCCTTTTTACCCCATTATATGCTCATGGTTTATTGGTCAGGGTGTTTAGGGTTTAGACTTATCATCTCCTTGATAGCTCTCAACGGAGTTTAGACTAAAAATTAAGTTTGGATGCCACTTTGAGGTGTGTTGAAACATTTTATATAATTTTTTTTTCACCAATTATCATCCATGAGGTTTGGCCTATTCGTTTTATGCCTAAATATCAAAAGGACCCCTTAGTATGATGGCTACCCCTTGTTAATGGAGTGCGGTAGGTCTAAGACAAAACAATGGATATGCCCACTAATTTTGTGACCTTGTAAGGATATTTAATGTATTAAACCACTAATTAACATTTTTTTTTCTATAAATTTCATATTTTTAATGATTTATAGGCCTCAAAACATTAATTCTTCTCATAACTAAACTCTAGGCATGTGTATGATTATGTGCACCTCAGAACATGACTTCATCAACATTTCATTCTTGTGTCATATAGTCTGAGGATTCCATGAGATACTCATGAAATTTTAGAACCACGTTCAAATGTTCTTTCCCCCTTTCATATCCATTACTATTCCATACTTTCCTTCAATCCAAGTAAAATCCCTCACCTAAGACAAAGTTATAGCTTGTTGACTGATTGTGTATGGAGATTAAAATTAGTTGTTCAATCTTCCACATGTTTCCCATTATGTTTAAAAGTTATTTTATGAATTTTTTATCTAAGGTAAAACCTATATCATCTCAAACATATATCTCCTTTAATTCTTTAGGCTTAAGTTCTGTTCTCACTCGAGGCACTTATAGGTGCCCATGAGGGTATCAAGACTATATTTTGTGTTTGAACCTCACTCTTAGCTCAATGATTTTTTCCTAGTCTTTGAAATTGTGTGATAATATCAAGTTATATTAATTTTACTTCAAACATGTTCTACTTTTCCTAATTAGCATGAAAATGGATCAACCCCCTAAGTAGGCCTGCAGGTCCTGCTTAGAATACTTGACTGCATACTATGAAACATAGTCCTCATTTTCTCATTAGTGGAAATTTGAATGGATTTGAACTTATTTAAATTTAAAATTGGGTTCAAACCATTTATAATACATGCTCTTCCCTTTCACTCTTTAGAATTAAAAATGAGTTGGTCTTTCAAACAAGCCTATAGGTGGCCTTTAAGGTCACTTGATTATGTTTGGTTTTTGACCTTAGCATTCACATAACTTAATATTCCAATGTTTTATTAAATGTTATTGAATATTTTTATAGTCCTTAATTAGGTTCAAACATCTCTCATTATACTCTATTAAAAACTTTGTACCACTTGTCCTTACAATCATAGTACTATAGGTGACATGTAGGTGTCACTTAGTTTCATTGAATCCCTTGACCTTTTAAGTGGATTATATTTTTTAGGTGATTTAAAATCTATATCCATATACATATACCTTAATATTTTCATGTATAAGACTCCTTTCTATTTATGGGATGTTGATATTGGTCTCAAAATGTGGACTTATAGGCCTAGGGCCTGTAGGTATCATTTGATTGTTCTAGGGTTCAAAGAGACACTTACTGAGTCCTTAAAATCTCCAAATATATCAACTAAATTCACACTCTATTAAATGTTTCAATGTATCAAATAGCTTGAATACAAGTATTATGTCATCCCTTAAAATCACCCTCAAACTTCCATATAGACTGTATGTGGATACCTGACTGTCTTTTCAACTTACTTTCTTGGCTCTATCAATCAACATTATACCATCCTATGTATATTTTAAATTAAATCCTTCTCATCTTGTATCAAATTCAAGTTTTTATACTTAAGGCTCCTTTATGTTGTTCTAAGGTTGATCTTAGTCCCATAATGTGTACCTATAGGCCTAAGGCTTATAGGTCACGTTTTGAATGATTGGTTCCATACTAAGAGACACTTAATAAATTATCTTATCATTACAAACATTTAAAATCATTACACACCTACTTAACACTATCAATTTTCCACACAGGCTTATGACCAGGTTGTATGCCACCTTCAAATTACCTTACAGTTGTGTACAAACTACATACAATGTCTTAAAACTATCAACTCAATCCATTGTCCTTAATTGGATTATGCAATAACCTAGGTGTTATTTTATGGTATTAGTTTTAGTTTGGTCTATTTCATTTTTGGGTTTAGGTCTCCAATCTTTAGCTTTTTCTAATGTTTATTTGATGTTGAGCTTGGTCCCAAATGGGGACCTATAGGCCTAAGACCTGTAGGTCACCCCTTGCCTATTTTAGGGCTAATAAAATCCACTCTTTTGAGTTCTTAAACTCTTTTAAAACTATCAAACTACTACATATCTTTACTTTTACTCTTTTAAGGCTCACATAGCTTATAATCATGCATCAACTCACCCTCAACATATCTTGTAGTCCTCTACAGATTGTATACAGTGAATCAATGCATAAGCCATTATTTGAGAGACTTAGAGTATTTAGTCAATTTGAGCTCATGATGATATAAGTAGGGTAATAAATGATCATGTGAATGCATGGATACTTGTATCAAGTCTTGTTTATGAATCTAAGAAATGAACATCTACAACCTATGCCTATAGTCTATACAATATGAAATTAAAGGAAATAACTATGAATCTTATTAAAAAGTGTGCATATAGGCTCTTATCTCTCTCTCTCTCTCTCTATATATATATATATATAATTACAAAGGTGAAATATTATCGCCAAACCATATGCCATGATGTATAATTAGTATTTAATCCAAAATAGAAGTCAAACCTCTAGTAGACTAAACAACAAATTCCATAAAACTAAGTCAGATACCATGAGTAACAAATCACAAGAAACCTCTGATAATAACCCCCATTAAAAGGAAATAAGAACTTTTAGTAAGATTGTTAGAATGACCTTGTACACCAAGACATTCTTATTCTAAATGAAATCACCTAATAGAGATGAATTAGATGATGAAAACACCATGAAAATAAGATACGGTAACTATAGAAACAACCCTTAAAATTATTCATCTCCATCAATTTCTGAGCTTGAGAAATTGGTGTAAAAATAGATCCCTCTTAAGTGAATAGGCCATAGTGACCTGTTGTCACTCTTAATGATTGTTCATAAAGAATAAACCACAAATATTCAAACCAATACCACTCATTTAAATATTAAGAGGACCCTTAATAATTGAAAATGTTTAATCTCCTAAATCTCTCTCCTCTACATGTATCAAGCACTTGAAAATTTCCCTTTTAGAGCTGCCAATGAGGTTGATATGAGAGACAAATTAGTTTTATTAATTTTAAGACATAAAACCTCTTATAAATATTTGTTTAACCTTTTAATTGAAAATAAGGTCCTTGAGATTCTTTAATCTCAATTTTACCTTGAATAACTATATGGATGGCCTTAAAAACTGACTTTTTGGCACTAAAACTACCATAATAACTTGAGAAGTCTGATGAAATTGATGTAAAATGGATCCATTATAAATTTCATGCCTAAAAAAGTACACCATGTTATTATTATGAACTTATACTATCATTCACATTCAAAACCTACTCCAAAATCTATAAAATGACCCAAAATATGAGTAATTGAGTCATGAAGTTAGTCAAACCTATCACCAACTACTTATATCAATTATATAGCATGATATGACTCTAAAACAAGACATAAGGCCTCTTAAGATGTTCTATAATATTTTCACCTATTGACACAAACTGTAACTAGTCATAAAAGTGGATAGACAAGCAAATGACTATGATGATCAAAACCTTAATTTCATCAAAACTACCTTAAACTCTCTTAATCAAGGCTTTGGATGACTATTTCAATTACATTAATGTTATCAACCAAAGTTTTAGCCTATTAAATGAGGTTATTTAGAGCTAATTCAAACTTGGACTAACATGGGAATGGTCTAAAGGATGTGGGTAACCTTATAACTAGACCCAACCTCTAGATTATGGGGTTAGCTCCCCTAATACATCACTTATGCTCAATTTACTAAAACTTACTATGTATAGACTAAGCACAAACCTGAGGTACTCTTACTAACCACCAATGAACTGAACATGGAAATACATTAGTTTTTATCTTCTCAAGCCCTCAAACATTCCAATCTCTTCACCATGTGTTTATAACAAGACCTCCTTGCATTTCCAAGACTCCTGAGCAAATCCATAGAGTATAGATATGTATCATCTAAAAACATAGTCAAACCCTACAAATTCTCCTTCATTTCCTCTTATTTAAGATTAAAACCACCATTTAAGGGTAACATGGAGGAAAATATGGGTCAAAAAGCATATTCAAATAAGGAACATGTTTTGAAGAGTAAAAAGCAGGGATATTTCACATGTGTGATCTCTCTTTGAAGGAAAAACAACTTTCTAGGCTCATGGAGTGGACATTTTCAAAGTCTCAAATGTTTGACCAAGGAACATAAGGACTAAGGGGGTGATTTAAAGATATTAGTGATGCTTTAGTGTCATTATGAGTTCAAAATATGACATTTTAGGACCAAAACCTTTACTTTTAGATCACATACATATAGTCTTAAAATAAGATTACAAATTAATATCATAAGAGTACCTTATAACCTTCTTAAAAGTTCTCCATAAGAATTTTATGTATATTTATCACCCTTTTTAAGGTTTATAGTTCATCCCATACTTTAATATATTGAATACACCAAAGAAACTCATAGTGAGTTATCAGTTTCCACCTCTCACACATCTCCATCAAGGTACTTTAGATCATAAAGCACTTCAATCCTTTGTCAAAGACATATAAACATACTCACACACCATGAGGACACTTAACACAAGTTGAAATTGAGATATGATAATGATAATACATTGAGACCTATTCCCTTCATATGACAATCAAAGACATTATGATGGTCAAGCACATCACCTAAGGACCAAAGACATCTAGGACATATGATACTCATAAGCAAACTCAATGACATCTATAACAATTTTAGATGGCTTCAAGAAGCAATTAAGATATATCAGCACTCAGTAGATCACCATGTAGAGGCTTAAGTGGATGTCATGAAAAGTTTTTAGTTGTAGGGATTGACATTTGGCCTTAGTAAGCCAAATTACCAACATTTTTAGTGGCTCATAAGAGTTGACCAACCTACTAGTCAAGGGAACCCTCTAACTTTTCATGACAATAATAGTCTTTAAACATGATAACATGGTTTTGATGACTACCTTCTTAGACTACCAAACATATAGCACTTATAACACCTTTATGACTATTAAAAACTACAAGAATCAATAGTAACAACAAAATAAACACACCTAAACTAAGAATCATACCTAACCTAAGGAAAATAACAATAAGCAAAAAATAATAATAAAGTAACAAACTAAAATTGTGTTGACCACTTATTAAAGCAAGCTAAAAACACTAAAACAACTAACCTAAAGTTAAAATCTTTCCTCTAAGGTCAAATGGAAAAATTGATTGACCACTATGGCACCATGAAGTCTAATTGCCACATCTTAATAGCTCCCACATATAGCTAGGAGCATAAGCATGTTCATGGCATCTTGAGTAAGTAGTTAGGCCTTCTGGTTCCATCTCTAGATGTATGGGTTATACATGTGAGTCCAACACCTAATCATACTCTTTCCATATCCATCTACTTTATAAAAACAATGTTAATTATGCCAACCCCTATAGCTAGAATTTTTTCATGACATCCACTTAAACCTCTACATGTTGCTATCCTAAGTGGTGATGTCTCCTAATTACTTCTTGAATTCATTCAACACTGTTATAGATGTTATTGAGTCTACTTATGATTGCCATATGTCCTAGATGTCTTCGGTCTTAGGTTATGTGTTTGACCATCATAATGTTTTTGATTATCATATAAAGGGAGTAGGTCCTAATGTCTTTTCATCTTCTTATTTTAATTTAAACTTTTGTTAAGTATCCTCATGGCATGTGAGTATGTTTATATGTATTTGATAGAAAATTGAAGTGCCTTATGATATAAATTTCCTTGATGGAGATATATGAGAGGTGGTAGGTGATAACTCACTATGAGTTTCTTTGGTGTATTCAACATATTAAAGTATGGCATCAACTATAAGCCTTGAAAAGGGTGATGAACAAACATAAAAGCCTCATAGAGAACTTTTAAGAAGGCTATAAGGTAATCTTGTGATATTCATTAGTAATCTTCTTTTTAGACTATATGTACGTGATCTAAAAGTGAAGGTTTTGGTCCTAAAATGGTAAATTTTGACCTGATAAGGCCACTAAAGAAGCACTAATATCTTCAAATCACTTCCTTGGTCCTTATGTTGCTTGGTCATTTTAGACTTTGAAAATGTCCCCTCTACAAGCCTATAGAGTTGTTTTACCTTCAAAGAGAGCTCACACATGTGAAATATCCCCCCGTTTTGCTCTCCAAAATGTGTTCCTTGTTTGAAGATGTTTTTTGACTCATATTTTATTCCATGTTGACCTAAAATTATGGTTTAAAGCTAAAAAAATAAGAAATAAAATAGAATTTAAAGGTTTTGATAGTGTTTTTAGATGGTATGGATCTATACTATATAGATTTACTCAAGAGGAGTCTTGGAGATGCAAGGAGGTCTTGTTATAGACACATGGTGAAGAGATTGAAATGTCTGAGGGGGTGAAGAGATTGGAATGTTTGAGGGCTTGAGAATAAAAAAACTAATTTGCTTTCTATATTCAATTTATTGGTAGATAGTAAGAGTTACTTAGGTTTGTGTTCAGTCTGTATAGTAGTAGCTTTTAGTAAATTGAGAATAAGTGATGTACCAGGGGAGTTATCCCCATAATCTAGAAGTTTAGTCTAGTTATGAGGCTACTGATAGCCTTTAGACATTCCCATGTTATTCCAAGTTTGAAGTAGGTCTGAACAACCTCCTTCAATAGGGTGCAACTTGGGTTGTTAATAGTTTTGGCATGCCGAGTGGGATAGATTCAATTTTTGGATCATTCACATCTTGGTCTTCACAACAATATATTTATCATCATAAGGTCATAATTTCAAAGGTATGATCAGTTCTTGTTCATATTTAAATTGATTTTCATGTGTCATTGTGGGGAATTATGCCTACATATGGGGTAGATTTCTATCACATACCTCCTTATCAACAACCCTATGACTCATATCAACCTTATTATGACCCCTACAAGCCCTACATTCAACTTGATCAAAAATATGAGATCCACTATTAGGTTTATGATCCTTTTAAATACCAAATATACCACTCTATCCCTCCTTGTAAGCTTCTTTCACCTCCTTGAAAGCCTATTTATCAACCTAATCAACCATGACAACATCATGATGTTCCTGTTTAGCCTACTCATGTCCCAAAATAATCCATATCAAGCCTCATAATGACCTTAGTGGGATATGAAAATCATAAGGTGAGAATTGACACCTTAAGAAGCTATGGACAAGAAATACCAAGGCATGAGATTGAAAACATGATGAATTTACTATAACAGGCTAAAGAAGAGTGGGAATTTTTCATAAGATAAGGTCATTCAAAGGTTAGTAGTGACATGTTGTATATAGGGGTTTTTCTTTAAAATATTTAGGATCAATTATTAGTCCATGAGAGATAATAAGTCCAATCCTACCAGAAACATGTTCCCTACTTCATTCCACATCAGTCTTCCATTAAACTACCTTTCCCCTCTTAAGAGTGTCAAATAAACATTTGTTAAAGCCCTCAAAGTTCCTCAAAATACTTTACAACTTTTCCTAATTGGAGGTATATCCAAGAGAGGCCTTAAAATGTGGAAGAAGTGTGTCTTGAGGAGTTTGATTTCTATGTTTCACAGTAGATTGTGAAAGGGCCTTCATCTTTTGATCAGTAGGAAGATATCTCTAATGAGATGGTGCTGGACTTTGAGGATCACCTTGCTAAACAAGTTGAGATTATGAACTAAGTCCTATACCAATCAATGTCAGCTATAAAATCAATCCCATCCCCATAGGAGGTTCTTCCATTCATGCCTAAGGCTATAACAAGTGAAAAATAAGAAGTCCCTAAACCCAAGTTTCCAACTTGGAAATAAATGCAATAGTAAATGGGAAGAGGAGACCAAACAAACACAAACCAAGGTGTTGAAGTCAATGAAAAATTATAAATCATTCATCTCCTACCCCTCCCTCCTCAAAATTCTAAGGCCTTCTCCTTAAGTAATTTTATTCAAGACAATATGTAGCAGAGAGAGGAAGTGATGGTTGTCAAATATGAACAATTGAGCATGGAGAAAGAAGCATCCATGCAAACACTATTGTATTTGTCTCACCTTATTAAGATTTTTCAAGGGTCCAACATGTTAATCCTTGAAAAGGATCCTCTCCTTTATGATATAAGTAAAGGAAATCTAGATGTAGTGATAGAAGATGAGAGTGACTTGAGTGAACAAGAAGAGGAAGTCATCATTGGGACACCTATTGGCAAGGATAGGAATGATTTAATCTTTCATAATGTAAAAGAGGATGAGTTGAGAGAGGTTTTTAGAATGAAATATGAGAACCAAGTATAAGATGATACATAAGAGAAAGAGGTTTAAATTGAGCATGAAGAAGATGTTTCTCAATAACTCCTTGGTCACATGGTAGTTTCCCTCCATCATGATAAACCTTAAAAACTTACAATAGTTATAATAGACAAGTGCAGGCCAACCAATGAAGATGAGTGTCAAGGTAACAATGATGACCTTTGACAATAATACATGATCATTTTTAATGAATATCAATCCCTTGAAGGACTCACACTTCCTATGGAACATGTTGAAGACCAATTAGTTGCTAACACTATCAAGTTTTGTCCACAAGAAGAGCAAGCACAAGATGATGAAAAGAATGATGAAATGTTTATTGATGTAGTACCTCAAGTTGATACTCTTGAACACAAACCAAGTGAATATTTATTTTCCTTTAGCATACTTAATTAATTTCAAGATGTCCATGTGGAGTAGAGTGAAAGCATCAACCAAGACATGGTAGACTTTTGGCATCCCATGATTGAGGTAGAATTACCATTGTTCTTGCAAAGTAAATGTATATGGGAGGAGTATGATTGGGTGTTAGACTCACATGTACAACCCATGCATCTAGAGATCTAACTAAAAGTCCTAACTGCTTCCCTAGGAGCCATGAATTTGCTTATGCTCCTATCTTTAAGTGGGAGCTATTAAGATGTGGTAATCAGACTTCATGGTGCCATAGTGGTCAATCAAGTTTTCCATTTGACCCTGGAGGAAATAGTTTGACTTTAGGTTAGTTGTTCTAGTTGGTTTTTGTTTTGCTTCAATAAATGGTCATCACAAGTTTAGTTTATTGCTTTGTTGTCTTATTGTTGTTTCCCTTAGGTTAGGTGTGCTTCTTAGTTTAGGTGTGTTTATTTTTTTTATTTCTATTGAGTCTTGTAGTTTGTTGTAGTAATAAAGGTGTCATAAGTGCTATCTATTAGGTATTCCAAGAAGGTAGTCATCAAAACCAAGTTTTTATGTTTAAATACTATCATTATCATGAAAAATTAGAGGGTTCCCTTGACTAAAAAGCTTGTCAACCCTTGTGAGTCACCAAAAATGTTAGTAATTTAGCTTGCTAAGGCCAAATTCTAACCCCTAAAACAAAAAAAAATTCATGGTATCCACTTAAGCCTATACATGGTGCTACCCTAAGTGGTGATTGTTGGTCAAACTCTACCCCCAGGTTTGCACCTTTCAAATTTGGCCAAGTCTAGTACTTAACTTTATTTTAGAAGAAATGTTTTTTTACAAAGCCCACAAAAAATTCAAGTCTTTTCCTTTTAGAAAGTTCATTTTGGTCTTTGCTAAGCATGTGCCAAATTCCTTCAAGTTTTTTTGTTTTAAGCTTTTGTCAAATTCTTTCACACTTTTTATCTAAAGCTTTTTTCCTTAAGTGTATTTCTTTTAGACCTTTTGTTTTCAAATTTCCCAAAGGATAAGTCTCCAAAAATTTACCCTACATAATTTTTTGAAATATATCCTTTCAAAGCTGAAAGGCACTTTGCAACTTTTTGAAGGGTATTTTTCCTTTCAAATGGTTCAATTCATCTTTTCTGAAGGGATTATTTCAACCTTCTCGAAGGGCATTTCATTTTTTATGAAGGGTACTTTGTAACTTCTCTAAAAGGCACTTTTCAAGTAGGATTCCCTCTATAAAATTTTCAAAGGGTACATGTCAAAAAGTTTGAAGGGTTATTTTGTAGGAAAATTGTAACTTTTTTGAAGGGTACCTTGCAGTTAAAATGGTCCTCTACAAAGTTTCAAAGGGCATTTTTTAGGCAAGTGTCCTTTCCATATGGTCCATTTCATAAAGTCTAAAGGGCCAAATAGAATCTGATGAATTCTTTCAAACAAAGGGTAAGAGACAAAAAGTCCAAATAAAAGATCATTTTAGAGAAGTTGAAGGACACTTGCAACTTTTTTGAAGGGATTCTTGTGGAGAAAGTCCCTGTAAAAATTTCCTCAAAGGGGTCCTTTTTTGGGGAAGTGTCCTCCATAATTTTTCCAAAGCATACCCCTCTACATTGAAGAGGATCAAACAAAAAAATCTAAAGGAAATGGTCAGGAAGATTATCTGAAGATAGCCATTGGGATTCAAACAAAGGATGATGGCCAATATGAAGTCAATTGTAAACTATGAATAATAGTTATTTATATTCAAAATACTTGTTGAGAACATGAGAGTAGACATGGAGATAACAAATGGTTAAATTTTGAGCATTTGGTGTAAACAAAGAAAGAAAAATGGATAGGTTGATGGTTCAAGTATTGCTTCCATGAAATCAACAACTGCAGGTGTTCAAAGGATAGCTAGTAATTAGAAAGAACATTTTCTAACTATCATGATGAGTTCCATTCCCCCTCAATAGTGTTATGTTTTGGTTTCTCTATTTTTAGTTTCAAATTCTCATGGATGATATTTGATAGAAGTAGTTTCCTCCTCCACTTCTAAATATTTTGTCACTTGCCACCATTATCATGACTTATTTCAAATAATCAAACCTCCTAGCATGACATGGATTATCCCATCCATCTCTCTCATTCAATTATAACTAATTCTCACATGTGGACACATGTCCTTGTGTCTCATCATCTTCTCTTCTCTCTCTCTTCCCCAAAGTTATATATATTGAGTCATTTTTTACTATTATATATGACCACATTTTTGGTATGGTGAAGCCTTGCTAAAATGGCATTGCACTTTTCTTTTGAAAATTGAATACAAGACCAATTATATGTTGTGAACTTCTATCTAAGTATGTGAGTGATGTATAGTGGATCCAAGTGATAGCATCATCCTTACTCCCTTTACCCTTCATGTTTGAACAAAGGTTATGATCTTAACAAGTCATGTGAAGTATGTTAAATTCATTAAATTATCTTTCAAGTATGCAATTGTATCTATGGTGTGTAATCTTCCCCTTAGGTCAATTATCTTGTTGATTGTCTCAAAAGCATGTTACCTTCACATTGAAACACTATGTTAGTATCTTTCAATGCGTGGAATTAGTCTTGGAAAGCATTGTTATTCATTAGAAGTGTGATAGTTAGTGGGAAAAATTCTTTATGGGTCACCTCTTTAGCATAGTTTTTTATTTTATGCAAACTCTTGACTCTTTTCATGAACAAGAATTAGATTAGGTGATAGACACTTAGAGAAGAATTCAAGGAGCTAGCCCTTTTTAATCCTAGAGACTCATCTCTCTTATAAGTTCCAAAAAATTTTAGGGATTATTTAATGTTACATCAAATTGAAGGAGTTTAATAGAATGTCTGCAGGTGCACAATTTGATAACAATAGTTTTGGCACACCTAGTGGGACAGTTGGTCCTAATTGTTTCCATGTCAAGGTGAATGCTGGCCTTGACAAGTCTAAAGTTGAATTTTTTCTAATCCAGCATTTGGTGACTCTAAAAGGTGAGAATATTTGTTTGTAGATCATGTTTTCCATATTATACTTCATGGTCTTCACTAGATCATCTTCTAGTAGATATTTTAATCAAGTCCCTCTACCTAAAACTCCTTTTGAAGAATAACACCTTGAACCATTCCTAAACTTTAGAGATCCTGAATAAGAAGGTTTTGAAGAGGAATAAGATGAGGTTAAAGAATTAGTAGATCAAGAGGAAGAAGAAATGGCTAGAAGACATCCTTTACCAGCCTTTAATACCCAAAATCTAGTTAACCTTCATGCATATGATCCTATTCCTCCTAATGCTACCAAACATCTCCCCAATTTTAATGGAGAGGGTCCTGTTACCCCATCTAAGCATGTTAGGTATATTTCAAACTTTTGCAATTTCCATAATATCACCCAAGCTAACATAGCTATTAGGCTACTTACCATGTGTCTAAAATGGAAGGCAATTGATTGGTATAAGACATTGAAAGGTGGTTGTATTACTAATTAAGATGGATTTGGAGAGTTATTAGTAAATAAGTTTGAAAATAAGAGTGATCATACTTCACTAATTCACCAATTAAATGTGATAAAGAGAGGTCCTAATGAATCTATGGGAGATTTCAATGAGAGATTTCAAAGAACATGGCATAGGATACCACCTATTATGAGGCCTCCTCCAAGATTTGTATTCCCCACCTATCTTAAGGATATTGGAAATGATGTAGTAGTAATGTTGTAATCAATGGGAGTATTTAATTTACCTAAAGCATATGAGATAGCCGTTAAAAATGAGAATAGTTTGATACAAGCTGGGAAACTACCTCAAAGAGTTTCCATGCCTTTGTTATCTCATAATTCAATTGAATCCCCAAGCATAACACAAGTTCCTAATACTAATGTCAAACTTAGAACTGCTCCCAAGAAGGTGGATGATGCTATAGATAAAAATGAGATGATTTGGTATTTGTAAGCTTAGATCAAGTAAGCAAAATGTATGCAAGTGCTCTACCCAATCATCAATACTATCCTTAGCAAGGCTATAGACTGCCACCCCAATATGCTAACCAAGGAAGAGAACAAGGCCAATAAGGTTTCAATAGTCAACCTAACACCTATAATACTAATTCCATTCCATTGACAAAAGCTATTGTTCCAATCCACACCAATCTAGTTTAAGGAGAGGAACATTTGGATCATTAAGTGCAATCTCAAGGTTAGTTTATGTATAGTGGTGGAGAGGGTAATTGAGCTTGGGTAGCTCAAGAAGCAGCTACTCTTTATGTTACATCAGAAGAAGAAAATCTCATGCAAAGAGATGTTCAAGGAGAAGGTAGCAGCCAAAGTACCAGTTTTATGAATTTCCAAGTAGAAGATGATTATGTGTTGAATCAAAATACATCATTTGTAGCCAAAAAAGGGATAAAAATAGGGATTTAGGAAATAATCCAACATCATAAGTTATTCCAAGTGGTGCCTCTCCAATGCCACAAAGTGTAAGTACCAATGTAATAGATTCTACTAGTCACACTACTCCTCAAAGTTAGAATGTGAGAAAGGCTACCAAACCTCCAATACAACAAGTTCAAGCTCCCTGATTACCTTCAAGAATGTAATATAAAGTGAATCCTTCCTCTCTAAACATTATTGGTTCTTTTAAGAATACCAAGACAAGCATTTCTCTTTTGGAATTATTACATATGCCTGGTCAAAAGGAAATCCTACAAGAATAACATGATAATATCAATGTAACTCCTCAAGCTCTAGAATAACATGGTGTGGCCCTTACCAACACACCAAATCATGTTTTTTATCCCTCCACCAAATTTTAAAATCCTCCACCTTTCTACCTCATGCTCATTATGGGAGACAAATTGGTTCAAAACTACATTGTGGATAGTGGGGCTAGTACTACAGTTAAGCCTAAAGTGGTTGCTAATAAATTGGGACTAAAATATGAGCCTCCTAGTAAGGGTGTGTTATAGCTTAATAGAATTCCATCCAAGACTGTGGGGTTAGTTAAAGGTTTTAAATTTTTATTGCATGATTGTCCAAGTTTCCCCATCCTATAAGACATTGTGGTGGTTGATCTTCCAGGTCATTTTACTATTTACTTGTCAAGAGACTTCATGGATAAGATTGGAGGGTAACTTATAGTTGATTGGTCTTTTCTAGCTTTTATAACAAGATATGAAGCTAAAGTAACTATAATAATACATCCCTTGGCAAGGTTCCACATTGAACCATATGTGGAGACAAGTTTAAATCAGAATTGTATGATTAGTGAGCAAGAAGAAGGTACCATTAGTGGTGAAACATCCTTTCCCCTTGAAGGTATTTTTGACCTCTTTATTGATGAGTATGGTATTGAAACTTGGGACCATGACCCCTATGCATTCATAGAATAAATTGAATAGGAGTATATTGTATGTATGAGAAGAACATTCTTATATCATCACTTACTAATGAGGATCATGAACTTGAAGGGATATGGGAAATGTTTTTTCGATGGCTCTAGAAATAAGGTAGGGGTAGGAGCTGGTGTCATGTTGGTTTCTACTTAAAAGAACTAGTATTATTCTTCATATAGATTCTATTTTAGTTGTACTTACAATGTCATAAAATATGAAGGCTTGATTCATGGCCTCCAATGGGCAAAGAGAAAGGGAATAAAGAAATTGAAGGCATATGGAGATAGTGAATTGATTATACATCAAGTGAGAAACTGAGCTAAAACTAATAACCCTTTGCTTAAGTCCTACATGCATAGGGTGTGGGATCTAATTGAGGACTTTGATGCTTTCAATATTCAACCTATACTAAGAAACTCAAATGAACATGTTGATAGGTTGGCCATGATAGGATCACACTTTGATATTATTGCTGATGTAAGTAAAGAGAAGGACCAACCTCACATCAAAGTCATTTTGAGACCTTATATTCTAGATAATGAAGTGTCTTAGCAAGTGTTTGAGAGTGATAAACCATTGTACACTTCATTCAAAATGAAGTAGAATTTTCTTCAAAGAATCAAATGAAGCTTCACAATCAATATAGAGAACAAGTTATCTAGATGAATAAAAATAAGATACCAAAGGGGATAGTTACTTTCGAGAATGTGCTCAATGAAGATGATCAAAGAAGGAAGGAAAGGGTAAACATGTCTAGAAAGAAAGGGAACTATGAAAGGATCTTGATATTTAAGGCTAAACTTCTAAAAATTGGTAAGATATGTTCTCCTTCCAAAAGACAAGCCTTCATTGAATTGTGTAAATAATTTCATGATATATTTTCTTGGGAATATAAGGATTTGAAAGGGTTTGATCTAGGTCTAGCTCATCACACCATTGAGTTAGAACCTAGAGCTAAACTAGTTAGGTAAAGGCAAAGGCCTATCGATCCCAAGATAGATGAACCAATGAAAAAAAAACTCACCAAATTGATTGAGTCTAGGATTATTTTTCCTATCAAACACTCAGCTTGGGTAGCTAACATTGTACCTGTTCAAAAGAAGAGTAGAGATATTAGACTATGTGTAGACTTTATGGATCTAAATAGAGTTTCTCTCAAAGATCATTACCCACTACCTTCCATAGAGCATATTTTTTAAGTGGTTTTAGGTTCTCAATGCTTTTCACTTCTTGATGGATATTTAAGTTATAACCAAATATTGGTGAATGAGGAGGATCAATTCAAGACAACATTCACCATAGAATAGGGAACATTTGCATATAGAAATATTCCTTTTGGTTTGTCTAATTCTAATGCTACCTTCTAAAGGGCAATGCTATTTTTACCTTGATGATATAGCTATTTTTTTCAAGGATGATAATGACCACATGAAATTTCTAAGGTTAAGTCTTTGAGAAGTATAGAGAGTTTGGAGTTTCTATTAATCCAAAAAAATGTATCTTTGTTGTTCATGAAGTAAAATTATTGGGCCATGTTGTGTCAAAAGAAGGCTTGTCTATTAATCCTAAAAGGATTGAATCCATTATAAGCTTTTCTTTGCCTCTACACAAGAAAGGTTTTCAAAGTTTTTTAGGAAAGATAAACTTTGTAACAAGGTTTGTTCTAGGATTTTCTACTTTGGTGAAGCCTATTACAATCATGCTCAAGAAAAACCAAGCTTTTGCTTGGATAAATGAAGGTAAGAATAGTTTTGAGGAATTCAAACAATAAATTTCCCAATATCCTACTCTCTTGAACCT
Organism: Torreya grandis; assembly: GCA_037957365.1. Taxonomy (NCBI): domain Eukaryota; kingdom Viridiplantae; phylum Streptophyta; class Pinopsida; order Cupressales; family Taxaceae; genus Torreya; species Torreya grandis. The sequence continues at coordinate 389,646 of JARHVA010008042.1, read as the reverse complement.
AAACGTTGGCAAGGATTTCATACTATACACTCTTTCTAACCTTGACATAATCTCAGCTATGCTTATATAAAATAATGATGAGCAAATTGAATAACCCATTTCATTCTTTAGTCAAGGATTGGAAGATTATGAGGCCAAGTACACATTTTTTGAGAATTAGGCTCTAGCTATGATAAGAGGTTTGAAAAAATTTAGGCACATGGTTTCAAGTAACAAAATACATGCCATGGTCTCTCATTCTAGCACCAAAGAGTTCCTCCTAAGAAAATACCTCAATGAGAAGAGAACTAGGTGGATCACAAAGGTAATGGCGTATGATGTTGATATCAATGTAAAAAACTTGGTAAGAGGAAAGGAGTTGTGTAAACATCTAACTTAAGATATTTAAGGGCTAAGGGAAGAAGTCTTGGTCAATCAAGCTCATCCCCAACTAGCTAGTAACATATTAATTCAAAGTTGGACACAAGACATCATTGGTTTCCTCCAAAATGGTGATTATCTTAATGGTTTAAACAAGTAACAAATAAGGTATTTTATATTTTAAATGATTCCTTATTATTTTTTAGATGGTCTTCTCTTTCAGAAGGATGTAAATGGTGTACTACTAAGGTGTGTTGACAATGATCAGTTTGGCATCTTGCTAGAAAAGTTTCATAATGTTGTAGATGGAGGTCATTTCTCTCCAAAAAAATTTGAAAATATAATGAGGGAAAGTTATTATTAGCCTATAATTTTCAAGGATTACTACTCTTGGGTTAGGAGGTGTCCTCAATTTGCCTTCTTTGTAGGCAAATATAAAATTTCATCCCTTCCATTGAATCATGTCCAGGTGGACTAGCCTTTCATGCAATGGGGCCTTGATTTCATTGGTATGATAAAACCTCCATCAAGTTCTAGACACAAATGGATATTGACTACTATTTACTACTTCATAAGGTGGGTAGAAGTTGTCGCATTGAAAGAGGCAAATGAAAATGCAATTTTGGAGTTTTATGAATCATAACAAGATTTGGTATTCCATATACTATCATTTATTATAATGCACTTGATTTTATGAGTGCTAAAAATTTTGAGTGGGAAAATAATAATGGAATTTACTTGAGTACCTCATCCAACTATCACCCTCAAGGTAATAGATTGGCTGAGTATACTAATAATAACCTCATCAAGATCATCAAGAAGACATTAGAAAACAATCAAAGAGCATGGCACACCAAGCTGAAGAAAACCTTAAGGGCAGATAGGATCACTCATAAGATATCAATTGGTAACTCTCCATTTGTGCTTGTTTATGGGAGAGAAAATAGGTTTTCCATCTCTCAAGATCCCCCTACTCTAGGACTTGCTCATCAGCTGGAACTATTAGAAAATACTCTAATGGAAGTTAGATTGATAGAACTAATGCAACTATAAGAATCAAGGGATAATGCACATAATACTATGGAACACCACCAAGTACTCATGAAGAAGTCCTTTGACAAATGATCAAGTAAAAGAGTGTTCAAGGAAGGTAACTTGGTTCTAAAATAGGATGAATACAAAGCAAAACTAGGTAAACATACAAAGTTTGATGCTTTGTGGAGTGGCCCTTACATCATCAGCAAGTGAAAGCAAAGTAATTCCTTTTAGTTGACCAAGATGAATGGAGAAGAATTACCTATCCCTATGAATGGGGTAAATCTAAAGTTATGGTATTAGTCCTTACAGGTCTATCTTATAAATAGTAGCCTAGGTGTGTGTGTTTAGTCTAGTTATATTTTGGATATTGTGTTCTTTAAGTGCTTAGTAGCACAATTGTTTCTTTATTTTGTGTTTTACTTTTGACTTTTGTGTATTGTTCTTTCCTTGTGTGTTTTGCATATGTCAGTTGTTTTATGGTCAATCTAAGGTCTGTTCATGGTAATATGAGTGCTCATTTGCATGAATTTATGCCCAATGGAACGATTTAGGAAAATGGTCTTAGGCATAACAAGCATGCCATACCTAGTAATCACCAAGAATGTTGGTCAAATCCCACCCCTAGGTTTGTACCATTCAAATCTGGCCAAGTCTAGTACTTAGCTTTTCTTCAAAAGAAATGTTCTTTGACAAAGCCCGTAACAAATGCAAGTCTTTTCCTTTTGAAAAGTTCATTTTGTTCTTTGTTAAACCTATGCTAAATTCCTTTAGGTTTTTTTTTTAATCCTTTGCTAAATTCTTTCAAACTTTTTATCCAAAGCTTTTTTCTTAAGTGTATTTCTTTCAGACTTTTCATTTTCAACTTTATCGAAGGATAAGTCTCCAAAAAGTTACCCTATGCATTTTTTATGAAAGATATCCTTTCAAAGTCGAAGGGCACTTTACAAATTTTTAAAGGGTATTTTTCTTTCTGAATGGTCCAATTCAACTTTTTTGAAGGGATCATTTAAACTTTCTCAAAGGGCATTTCACTTTATTCAAAGGGTACTTTACAACTTCTTCAAAGGGCACTTTTCAATTAGGATGCCTTCTACAAAAAGTCTAAAGGGTACATTTCAAAAAGTCCAAAGGGTTCTTTTGTAGGAAAATGGACCAAACAAAATTTTTGAAGGGTACTTTTAACTTTTTTGAAGGGTACCTTGCAGTTAAAATGGTCCTCTACAAAGTTTTGAAGGATATTTTTTAGGCAAGTGTCATTTCTAGATGGTCCATTTTGAAAGGCCAAATAGAAGATGATGAATTATTTTGGAAAAAGGGTAAGAGACAAAAAGTCTAAAGAAAAGATTATTTTAGAAAAGTTGAAGGACACTTGTAACTTTTTTCAAGGAATTATTTCAAAGAAAGTGCATGAAATAATTTGCCTGAAGGGGTAATTTTTTGGGGAAGTATCCTCCACAATTTTTTTGAAGGGTACCCCTCCATAGCAAAGAGGACCAAACAAAAAAAGTCAAAGGAAATGTTTAGGAAGACTGTCTAAAGATAGCCATTGCGATTCAAACAAAGGATGATGGCCTGTAGGAAGTCAATTTTATACTATGAATAATAGTCATTTTTATTCAAAAGACTTGGTGAGAACATGAGAGTAGACATGGAGATAAAAAATGGTTGAATCTTGAGCATCTAGTGTAGATAAATCAAGCAAAATGGATAAGTTGATGGTTTGAGTCATTACTTCTATGAAATCAAAAACTAAAGGTGTCTACAGGATAGCTAGTAGTTAGAAAGAACATTTTCTAACTATCATCATGAATTCCATTCCCCCTCAATAGTGTTATGTGTTAGCTTCTCTATTTTTAATTTTGAACTCTCATGGATGATCTTTGATAGAAGATTTTTTTTGTGCCACTCTTAAAGGTTTTATGTGACTTGCCACCAATCTCATGACTTGTTTCAGACAAGTAAACCTCCTAGCATGACATGGCTCACCACATCCATCTCTCTCATGCATCTATAACTGATTCTCACATGTGGACACATGTCCTTATGTCTCTTCATCTTCTCTTTTCTCTTTCTTCCCTAAAGTTATATGAAATGAGTCATTTTTTACTATTGTAGATGACCACATTTTTGGTATGGTGAAGCCCTACTAAAATGGCATTACACTTTGATTTTGAACATTGAATACAAGACCAATTCTAAGTTGTGAACTTTTATCTGAGTATGTGAGTGATGCATAGTGCAGCCTAGTGATAGCATCATCCTTACTCCCTTTACCCTTCATGTTTGAACAAAAATTATGATGTTAATAGGTCATGTGAAGAGTTTTAAATGCATTAAACTCTCTTTCAAGTATGTAATTGTATCTATGGTGTGCAATCTACCCCTTGGGTCAATTATCTTGTTTATTGTCTCAAGCATGTTACCTTCACATTGAAACACTATGTTAGTATCTTTCAATGCATGAAATTAGTCTTGGAAATGATTGTTATTCAATATAAGTGTGATAGTTGGTGGGTTAAATTCTTGGTAGATCACCTTTTTATCACAGTTTTTTATTTTATGCAAACTCTTGACCCTTTTCGTAAAGAAGAATTAGATTAGGTGATAGACACTTAGAGAATAATTTAGGGAGCTATACCTTTTCAATCCTAGAGACTCATCTCTCTTATAATTTCCCACAAACTTGAGGGATGATTCAATGTTGCATAAATTTTAAGGAATTTCATAGAACGTCTGAAGGTGCATAATTTGATAACAACAGTGATGTATCCTAATTGCTTGTTAAATTCTTCAACATTGTTATAGATATCAATGAGTCTACTTATGATTGTCATATTTCCTAGATGTATTTGGTCCTTAGGTGATGTTATTAACCATCATAATGTCTTTAATTGTCATATAAAGGGAGTATGTCCCAATGTCTTGTGATTACCATATCATAGTTTCAACTTGTGTTAAGTGTCCTCATGGTATGTGAGTATGTTTAAATGTCTTTGACAATAGATTGAAGTTCCTTATGATCTAAAGTGCCTTGATGGAGATGTATGAGAGGTGGCAACTGATAACTCACTATGAGTTTATTTAGTGTATTTTGTATATTCAAGTATGGGATAACCTATAATTCTTGAAAAGGGTGATGAACATACATAAAATCCTCATGTAGAACTTAAAAGAAGTCTATTAGGTACTCTTGTGATATTCATTAGTAATATTCTCTTGAGACTATATGTATGTGATCTAAAAGTGAAGTTTTTGGTCTTAAAATGGCAAATTGTGACCTCATAAGGACACTAAAGCATCCCTAATATCTTTAAATCACCCCCTTAGTCCTTATGTTACTTGGTAAAATGTTTTAGACTTTGAAATTTTCCCCTCCATGAGCCTAGAAAGTTGCTTTGCCTTTAAAGAGAGCTCACATGTGTGAAATATTCCCCCTTTTTGCTCTCAAAAATGTGTTCCTTGTTTGAAGATTCATTTTGAGCTATATTTTCCTCCATGTTACCTTAAAATGGTGGTTTGAAGCTGAAAGAAGAGGAAATGAAGGATAATTTGTAGGTTTTGACAATGTTTTTAGGTGGTATGTATCCATACTATAAACATTTGCTTAGGAAATTCTTGGAGATGCAAGGAGGTCTTGTTATAGACACATGGTGAAGATATTAGAATGTCTGAGGGCTTGAGAAGATAAAAACCAATTTGTTTCCCATGTTCAATTCATTGGAAGATAGTAAGATTACCTCAGGTTTGTGTTTAGTTTGTAGAGTAGTAGGTTTTAGTAAATTGAGCATAAGTGATGTACCAAGGGAGTTAGTCCCATAATCTAGAGGTCTATTCTAGATATAAGGTCACCCACATCCTTTAGACCATTCCCATGTTAGTCCAAGTTTGAAGTAGGTCTGAATAAAATCCTTTAACAAGGTGAAGCTTGGGTTGCTAATAGCTACAATACCAACACACCAACTAATAGGGAAAACAACATGACAAGTAAAGTTTTGAATGTAGGGGTGATAATTTGAAGTGTGAGGTCAAACTTATCAACAATGCTAATGATTATAAGTCTATTATTCATAGACTTTGGAATTATTGTAGGTGATTAATTTTAGATTGGGAAGGCCAGGTCTAAAGAAGGGAATAAAATAGGAGAGAAGTGGGTGAGAGACTATATATATATATATATATATATATATATATATATATATATATATATATATATATATATATATATATATATGCACAAGTGATGTAAGGTAAAGATAGGTAAAGAGTGACATTTCAAAATGTATAATAGCATATTTTAATGTTTATAAATGACCCCATTTTATTCTACTATTGAAAATTAAAAAATGCTAAGTAAAAGGATAAATAAATTATTTTTCTTAATGTGTGCACACACTTTGTGTTTCAAAGAAGACTATAAATTATAATGAAACATGTAACAATTAACTCCCATATATGATATGACATATGAAATAAATTAGATTAATGAAACACTTGAAATTGGAATAGAAAAGAAGGAATACACTTTTAAGTGGGTGAATCATACTACCCACTAAATATTTTAGATATTGGAGTGATTATGCCCCAATAAATAATGTCATGCAGTGATTATGCCCTAAGGAAAGTGCCTTTGTTCAAATCATAGTTTAGGAGGATAGATTCACCAACCTTCATAAAGACTGGTGCTAGGACATTGGGTGACATAGAGCCTCAAGCACACCACTCACTTAACTAATCTTGAACTTCAAGATATAAGGATGGAGCTACCATACTAAGGCTTGTACTTATATTAAATCAACCATTGAAAATAAATTTTAGATTCACAATTTTACCTTTATTATCTTCAATACCAACTCAGAGATAGAAAATTTGTAAATAGTGTGTGGATGAACAATGTTCATACTCCATAATATAATTAAATTTCCAAGATTCAGTTACTCAAATTTGGTCATGAATAATTTATAGTGTCACTTTTGGCCTATGTTTACTTTAATTTACTTGATCACTTAATTTGAATCTATTTTTCCACATCACTCTATCCTAAGTACTTGTATGGACCAATCCCTTTTTAAGTTGTTATTTTACACCTACATAAATGTTATTAATCATTAAAAACATATTTAAGAATTTGTACAAGCATTTAAATCTATAAAATCAAGTTTCACCTTTCTCATGACAAAATTGATCCATATGGGATGAGAGTAGCTAGTTGATGCTATCCTTATGCATTGATCCTATCTTTTCCCTTTGATAGCAACTAGCTTTAAAATTTAAACCCTCCTTACAATTAGTTCATATTTTTAAAATAAGTACCATGAGGTTTTCATCCTTTTGTATTTACATAAATACACCTATAATCCAATTATTCTACTACTTATAAATTTCAATATTCAGGCATAATTACACTATTTCACACCGAGCAAAACTTCCCTATTCTTTCAAATTTTGATTCTAATCACTTGAAACAACCTTTAACCAAGTTAATATCTTATTATATCTAAGCAAAGAAAATAAATTTTAAGTATTAAATACATCTCTAGATGCACATATGTATAAAAAGGAGCATAATTTTACTAAACACTCTAAGTGGGAGAACTACATGGGCTTGATTCCCCTCTTTAGATTAATGGATATGCAAATAATGATAAATCATCCTAGGGTTGATTGGGGTCAGTTCAACCCATTAAAATCCCCCTTTATATTTAAATTTTTTTATCTATTAAAATCCATATTAGGGTTTCAACTTTGAATAAGTCATTTTTAAGTCATCCATGCACATTTGGAGGTTAAACTTCTACATAAAAATGTATTTCAAATATTTACAAGTGATTTTGCCCTAATTATCCTAATTTTCTGTAGAAGACTAGATCAACCCATAGAGGATAATAATAGTAGTTGATCTTGTCCCATTTTAGTCAATCCTAACCTAGATTAGTGACATTTATATTTTTATTCACATGCATAATTATATCTGATTAACCAGTTCTAACCATCTTGCAATAATACACAATAAGTGTATAAGTAGAAACCAACTAAGTCTTCTTGTATTGTTCATATTTATTTTATTTCAATTATTTTCACTTTTTTTATTTCAAGTACTTTAATTTTTATAGTTGCAAGTTATTTTAAAAATTTGATACACTTATTTAATTAGACTTGATGCACCAATTAATTCTAAATTATGATAAAACATATTGGGGAACCCCAATATTTTATTAGAGCATTGCTTCAAAAAACTTATCTTAGGGTTTAGGTAAATTCTTGAGCACTTGACACTCAAATAACTTTATTTTGACCTTGGATGTAATAGCTGACACTAAAATAATTTACTTTTGACCTTGAATGTAATAAATGACACTAGAAGCACTTTATTTTTACCTAAGATTTGATATTCGTCACTAAAATAACTTTATTTTGATCTTGGATTTTAGTGGAATTTACTAATCTTTGTACATTTTTTTCCTTTTTTCTAAGAAATAAAATTTAGTTGTTGGTTATTTTATTTTAAATTTTTAAATAATATATGGTTATATTGGATGAGCATTTTTTGATTCAAGCATTCTTAGTTTTCATTATGTGTTGTCTACCCCTAATAAGGAACAACATTAAAAATCATGTAATAAAATGAATCAAGTCCAATAAGGGTAAAAAATATAATGAACAATCTCAAGACCTTTTAATTATTCCTCCTACTTGGCCACAAATTTTTCAAAGCTACCATCCCGCTCTCATTATTTTTTCAAAACTTATATTGGATTTTGCAATTGATTCTATTACACATGAAGATGTAGGTCACTAAATCATAGAGGCAACCAAAATATCCTTCCTCAACCCCATCCACCTTCAACATCTCCTCTTGATGGTGTTTGTATTCATATTTAATCATAAGTACCTAAGTCTTGTGTTTGTGAATCCCTTTAAGATCAAATAGTCATTATGATAAATTCAATATAAAAAGTGGAAAAGAAAAATCAATATTTCAGTTCAAATATCACATAATTTGATAATAATATCACATACACAAAGATTCTAGAGCATGCCAATGTTATTCATATATCTACATATATATATATATATATATATATATATATATATATATATATATATATATATATATATATATATATATATATATATATATATATATATATATATATATATATATATATATATATATATATTGTACCTCAAAATATATCATCTCAAGTATGGTTCAAAATAAACTTATATCTAAAAACAATGATTCAAAAAGAATACAAAAGGATAATAAAATTTCAAGTGAGATTCTAAGAGAAATGATTCTAAATAATTTTATCATATTACCTCATATGAATCCTCTAAGGACATAAAAATATTATTTTTCATATCATGTAATGCATGGTCATTATACAAATACTTTTATGATTTGAAGAAAAAATACAAAGTATCATTGATAGTGGTGATCATATACTAGATACATCAATTAGGAAACCCACTCACACTATGATTGCATCTCGCAAGGAACAAGTGTAAGTAGAGAAAATTAAAAAAAATAGAGAAAAAAATATTCGAAAGGCAAAATCAAATCAATAAAGGTTATAAAAAGAATAATTAAAAAGGGGAAAAAATGAAAAGTAAATTTTATTTAAAGATAAATTAATCAAAGCAATATTACCTAAAAAAACTCAAGATAAGCGAAAAAAAACATTTATGAAAGGGTTTATTAAGAAGGAATTTCAAAAGTAATATGATCATAAAAAGTATAATGATAAAAATTTGGTTTCCAAAGATTTAAACACTATACCTACTACATGTATAGAAGAACAAGATAACAAAATTGAAAGTACCCACAATTAGAGGAAATTAGAGCTCTACAAATGGGAAAATGAAAATTCTTTCTCCATTAAAGGTGATCTAAGCTACTCACCTCTCTCCTTTTTCCTCTTCACCATACTTATCTTTAGTTGATTATTTTTGTTTGGTCTATCTAGCTTTTATCCTATGGTAGTGGTTTTGTCCTTTATTTGTCCTCATGTCTGCATTTTTCCTTTTTGATTTTTTATTGGCTTTTGCTTCAAGTTATCCATGGTTTTTGTGCATTTATTGAAAGTGTTTTTTGGTAATTGAGATTTGTGGGTAATTTAATTCTCCCCCTTATTTATGGAAACCAATGATGATTGTGGTTAGGCTCGTTTGGGTAATGGGAAGAGTATTCAAAATGGATACTACTTTTATGAATATGGATAGGTTAAGGTGCAAGATAAAAATTTATCTCACAAAATCTCTCATCCAACTTTAGAGAACCCAGAATGTATTGACAAAGGAGAAAGTATAAATTTGTTTAGTGAGGTATTGTAGGTTAAAAAAAACCTAATGTTTTATAAGGAGCAGTGTTCCACTTTTATGGATTTAGCTCAGAAGAAGGAATAGGTGACAAATATAAATAATATAAAATTGGTAAGTCCCCTGCCATTATGAAAATCCTTAATTTGTATCCCAATGAAGCAATGGAAAAATACCTATAGTTTGAATAAATTAGGCTCAAGAACATTGGGATTTTTTTGTGTTTAAATAGAGATCCTCTACCTTATACAAATTTATTTGATAGTTGGATAAACTTATTTTGGGTAAAAGTATGGAGATGTATGTAAGTTTCTACAGAATGATGCAAAATGAGATTTTCATTGTGATTTTTAAAAATTCTAAAATGTAAAGGATAGTTATTAGTAATTCCATGTGGAATGTTAGTCAGTATATGTTTAGGGATATACCATGGAACCCTAACCTTGAATTTAAGTATATAATATTTAAAACTTCATTGATATGGATAGAAATAATGAATGTTCATATTCAAATATATAATTTTCTCTCCCAAATAGTCAAAAAACTGGGGAGAAGTTTAATTATTAAAGATAATATAAGATATATGGCCCATATGCATGCAAGAGTCCTTATTTCCTTGGATCTATTTGATGTTTGTCCTAAAACCCTAGTCTTAAAAATAAAAAATTGGTCCTAATCTTGTCTTTTCAATGCCCTGGGAGGATTAAATGCATATTTTTTGTAAGAAATATGGTCAACAAAAATATAATTTCCCTCTATTACATAAATAATATAATAATGCTCAAAATGATAAGAAATTGGCTCCCCTTAATAATGAGGTTGAGTTTGTAAAATATTCAATTTAAACTAATCTTGAGGTAATCATGATAGATAACTTGCAATATGAATCTAACAAAGATTAAGAAAATTAAATATATTTTTACATCTTAAGGATGACCCTTTAGGTCTTTGTGGCCTCTTATCTAAGAGGTTTGTTGAGTAAGTTCCCTTTCTTTAATCACCCCTTGCACCATTGGATATGTTTAAGGATGTTTTATATAATAATGATCTAGAGTATATCACTCCTCCCCACAAAGAGGCTTTTTGATGTATATGTTATTATCCTTGCCAATCCTTAGAATACAAATATGTCTATCCCTAGATCCTTGCCCATAGTAGTTGTTAGAACCTCTATTGAGAAATATGTTTCCATGGATATCTCTCCTTTACCACTTGCGATGCCTAAGATTTAGCTTCTTTTATCTGATATTTTTCCTCTAGCCCAACAAGATACTATTGATTAGAAGCCTAAAAAGAAGTCTAAAATTGGGAGTAAAAGTCTTAAAAATATGATTTTTTTCTCCAATTTAAAACTCTATGGTTCTATTGTTGATGTAAAAATACTTAAAGGAGATTCTCTTATAAATCCTAAGAACTCAAATAAAAACCTTAAACATAAATAAAATAATGTTCCTCGATCTTTCACTAGGCTTTATTAGAATAAATGGGAATATAAGTATGTAGGGTAGTGTTATCAGTTTGGATTTCACCCTTGAGGAAAAGGTGTTTAAAACCTACCTCATCTAACTGATATAATGGGATCACCTCTAGGTTTAGGTAGCCTAGTTGATGAGGAGAACCATTAGCTTTAGAACTAGCTCCCTTGATACATCATCTATGGCTCAATTCCTAAACCTACTAAATTGTTGATGAAAAGACAAAGAGATGTATGAAAAAAAACCTAATATAAGGGATGTTATGAACCAAAAATGTTTTTTTCCACTCTAACTAACCCTTTAATAACACTTGTGAATCAAGCAAGGACTAGTGATTAGATTACTCTCTCCTAGATATTCCTAAGCATTAATACTTCACGTGGAGGCTATGTTAAGTGGATGTAACTTGAGTATGATGAATGGAAGGTATTATTTCATGACACTATCAATCATATTCTACTTTAAACACATTCAAAAACACTTCCACACACTATATGACCTATTTAAGATAATCTCCTAGTAACTAGGTGAGAACAAAGACCTACAAAATAAGATAAGTCTCAACACTTATGAAAATAAACAAGTATGAAACACACTAAGATATCATATAGAATATAAATAGTCCTTATGTTCATTAAAAATGTTTACAAAGTACGATTTGGGTAAAGTTTCTTCATACCCAACTGAGGGATTCATATAATGACATTTTAGCCTCAATTTATAGAATAAGAGAAGGGGAGAGAAGGGAATATATAATGGAAGTATGGAGGAGATTCCATGATGATCATAATTTACTCAATAATTAGATACAACCTACATAAGTATTAGTAACAACTCTTTCACCTCTCCCATACACTACCTTGGCTTCCTAATTGCCTTCAATAAGAGTATGGCATATGAAATGGTCTAGTGGAGGCTCCTTAAATATTGGTTGACAAAATTAAAAGTGTAAGGATGACAACCTTGTTTATTACCTCTCCTTTTAATATTTAAAAAGGTATAAATGTGGTCCATCTTGGCCTCCATGAAGCATTAAGTAACCTACCTCTCTCTTGCATGTCAATAAGGCTTGACAACCTACCCCATCCTCCATAATGGACATGAAAGGTGTATGATCACCTCCTTAAATTAGTTAAAATTATGTTTAAAAACTTGAATTTAATCCCTTATTATACTTCTACACCAATATACATCTCCCTTAGTTGACCAAATAGGCCTAATAGGCAACTAGGCCTAGTCACTCAATGCTAGTTACTTGGATGGCCATGAGATTTGAAAAGAACCTTAAGAATATGTAAGTGATCATGTTTTAGGTTTAAAAAATCATATTACATCATGATATATGCCTTTAAAATAGTGCATATCTATAATTATTTCTCATTTAGGTGAAGAAGTGATATTTCACTAACACTTTTAGACTGCCTCTTTAATCCTAGCCTTTAGAAGAATTTCTAAGAGGATTTTAAGAGTAGTTTATGATCTAAGAAGGTGGAATAAACCTCATACCACCCTCTTTAATTATTTTCAACTATTCATATAGCCTTATACCTTATATTCATCACTAAAACTTGCAAAAAAGAGGGTTATGATGTATCTATATAGTTGTTCATAGAAACCAATGCCAAGACTAAGACCTTCTTAGAGTTTACAAAGTGTTCTAGGTGTCTCCCAATATAAATTAGTGCATATGAGTCTAAATTTATAAATATCTTTCCTATTGGGATTTTATTATAGGTTTATAGAGGTTTAGGGAGGTTTAGACTCTTAACAATTATTCATATCCCTAAGGGCTTGAACTACAAAAATAATGCCAATAAAATCAAGTATACAACCTACTTCAACTTACCCTAGTAGCTATTGACTCCATGCATCTACTTCATAAAGAAAAACCCTATAAATATGAGGTTAATGGAGAGGAAAAGGGTGAAAAAGAGTAAAATATATTTGGTTTTTACTTAAAACACCTTTTCAAGGTATGTTCCAACCCACATGACCTATGGCCATGTTCCTCTTTGCCATCTCCCCTGCATATATCCTCTATAACCCCATTAGCTCATGCTTAGGGTTCATGAGCCACTAGGATAGTTTCACCCTAAAGGTATATAAATTAAGCTCTCTTATATCTACTTTAGTCCCAAAAATTCATGATCCTTTTTGGAATTTTCTTACTCATCTTCCTAAATCTTCTAGTCTCCAAAACAATCTTTAAATGTGTAATTGTCTTCAGATTTCATGTCAAGGCCTTTACATGTTTATTTAGGCCTTTCAGACCTCATTAGTCTATCAATTATTTCTCTTGCCTCAAGGGACCAAACCATAAAATTAAATCATTGTGAACTTTTTATTTTAAATGAATACATCTCTTTTCATACTTTCTCTCCTCCTCCATGCATGGTCCAACACATCTTTACTTTGCCTACTTATAAGTGGCAATTTTGTGTTTTTTGACTATGTGAGAGGTATCCTCTAGTTTGGATGATTTTATAACCCTAGAACATATGTATTTAATTTCCCAATATCCCTTTAATATATTAATGATCTTGATTGACTCTCTGTAGGATTCAATTTCAATGTCACAATACATATTGTCTTTGCACTTTTGGAGATAGACTTTAAAACTCTACATTAGACCTATAGGTCCTAATTAGGCCTATGGATTTTTTTGAGGTATATTTTTAGTGAAAAAAACACATTAATTATGTTCCCAATTCTTGGTTTAACCTCTTACTCTTTATCCAATGTATCTCACACTTAGTCACCTTTATTTTCTCATGATTGGCTTGTGGAAAGTAGTTTGGGATCTTGACTATGTGTAAGAAGGTGAGTCTACTCTTCATTACAAATATATTATAAATTTAAACATATATAATCCATAATATGAATTTTCAAACCCCATTTCACCTCATACACTTTTAAGGTAACCTAAAATGGACTATTGTACCCAAATTGTCCTTCTACACTCAAGCCTGTAGATGACAACTTTGAGTTTCTTGACTGTGAGTGCTCATTTAAGAGGTGAGTTTATTATTTTTTATAATATAAGGATTATTATAATCATGAAAAATTTATAATTTACTCTAAAATCCTCCTTGATCATTAGAGGCCCTATTTCAATGCAAAGTGCACCTTTTTTCTTATTTCACTAATGATAGGCATGTATGAGCTCAAAGCTTTCTTTAACTAAGTTTTGTCACAATGAAAATCCTTTATGATATGTTTATTAATTAATAAAATAAATATAAAACATTATAATATTCATATAATTATCCTTTATGGTCCCTTGGACATATATCCCTCCTCACAACAAATCTATTTTCTATTTGGACCTGCACAGTTCAACTCAATCTACATAGTCACTTAGAGTGAAAAATAGATTACATTCGAGGTTCACAAAAGATAAATATGATTATATGACATTTATTTAATGAATATTTAAATTAATATATATTCAAAAATATCATATTTTTCTCTACAACCAACTTTAGTATTAATGGTGACATACCAGTCTTACAAACTTGTGGTTCACCAGTCTTCTTGTGTTGACCTAGAGAAGAGGCACTATTCCCCCATTACTATTTGGTGTTTAAAACCTATTTGACATAATATTAATAGATTATTTTAATGTGTCACACTTCCTTAAAATATATTGAGTAATGAAAACACCTTCATGAGACTTGAATAGGCTTACTTTGCATTGATTTCTTCAAACTGCTTGACTACATGTGGAAACTATAGGTATCACCATTTTATGGGCTTTTAGGTCCATGAAGTCACTAATAATCCATTTTTTCAGATCCTAAAAGATGTTTTAAATATATTTTATGATTTACCAATCACTTTACAACCATTTAAGACCCTGAACTATTAATAACCTCATTGCTATCAGCCTATACATTTCTCCAAGAGAAGGTTTTATGTCTCATTGAGGTCACATGTGTGAACTAGGGGTTGTAGGATGATGTATAATAATTTTAAAAACCCCTCATAAGTCACCCAAATTTCCATTATTCCTTCATCATGCTCATAAATGGAGAAACTAAAGCAAACATGAACCCTACTTAGATGGAGAAAACATAGTGAGCCCTTCACCTTCTTAGTGATTGTTCATAAAGTAGGGGGAACAAATATATGAAATAATACCACAAATTTAATATTAATAATTTACCCTCATCTACCAAAAATATTAAGTTCTCATTCTCTCTCCTCTGCTCATACCAAATAAAAACTTGATTGGTTTTTCTGAGCCTCCAAGGAGCTTGATGGAGGAAAGGGATCAATTTTTGACTCCTTTTGAATTAAAAATACCTTAAAATCATGTATATGGTTTTATGAGGAATAAATTAATCCATGTACATGTTTAAACATTATCTTTCTTTGAAAAACCTATACATACTACCTAAAAATCCTCTCTTTCTACTATGAAAACTATCAATTTTGCTTGAAAATTTATGGAGATGATATGTTAAGTGCCTCTAAAGTTTGTAAATTCTTGTATGGACATGTATTGATGTATCCATATCTAACTTATGCCATACACTTGTCATTTTATTGTTAAAATTCCTATTGAAAATTACCAAATAGATCAGTAAAACATTTTGAGAGTGGAATGCGACATTATAAAGGCGATTTACCACCTTTCTAGGAGTTGTACAGATGATAAGATGTGTGTTATGACTTGGAAACCACATGACATGTCTCAACATAACCCCATATAACACTTAACACCTTTGACCCATTTTACCATGCTAGGAATGATTATACAACCATAAGGTCAAGAATAACATTTACTTTAATTTTATCAAAACAACCTTAAACAATGTTAACCAAGGCTTGTAAAGATCATTTTGAGAACCATGACAAGATATAAGGTAACCATACACAAGCTCAGAGGGCCTTAGTAGAAGCTTTAGAACTATAGGGATTGATATTTGGCCTGAGAGGCCAAATTATCAACAAGGATGATATATAATTCATTTGTTCACCATGAAAATTATCAGTTAGAATGTTAGGGGTTTTGAGATGATTGATATAAGGCACATTGTTATAGAGTTTAGGAATTTAAGAGAGTAGATTGATTCTATTTTTCTATAAGAAGTTAAGGAGACTAAAACTAAATTATATTTTGTTTTGAATTTTATTTAACCAAAATGTATTCACTTATCCACTAACCACCCTAGAGGTAAATGAGGTGCCTATATACTCATCAATCCTAAGTTGGAAGACACTGTTATTGATCCTAGTTATTATCCTTACCTAATAGTTGTTTGGGTAGTCTACAATCTATAGTCTCAAAAATTTAGGATCTATAATGTATATGCCCAAAATGATTATAAATGAATAACTAAGCTTTGTAATTGGTTGGAAAATAATATTAAAAATATCCCTTGGATTATGGGAGGTGATTTTAACATGGTTGAGGACAGAGAATATAAGAAGAAGGTGATCCTATTTCATGTAAAGGTAACAAGATATTATTCTAGTCAAAATTTAATTGAATCCACAAATTGTAAGACCCCATTAGTAAATCTAAACATTATAGAAAAGGGATTTGATTTACTTGGTGTAACAATTAGGCTAAGAGAAAAAGACTTTACACAAAAATTGATAGGTTATACTTGTACAAGGACTCTTTTAACCTTCAATAGGGTTTTAGGAGAAATATAGTTAATGTCCTTTTTCCTATCTCTAACCATCACCCCATTTAAATCATTATTTCTCTTAAGTCTGAGTGTGAGAATAAGCAAGTTAAGTGGCAAGGCCTATATAATCTCAATTTTTCCCACCTACAAGATAGAGAGTGTAGAGAAGGTATGCAAACTGATTGGAACATTGAAAAAATGATGAATAATTCTTCTTCCAATATTTATACATGGATTAATTGTATGGAATTGAGTAAGTGGTTATGAGAAGCTATAGTTAAATCAAGCCTAAAAAAGAAAAAAATTAGAGATTCC